>SJXQ01010833.1:565568-577294 GCA_006408695.1 Aepyceros melampus | reverse complement strand
TGTATGAATCACAATAAACTGAGGAAAATTCTGAAAGAGATGGAAATACTAGACCACCTTACTTGTCTCCTGAGAAACATGTATGCAGGTCAAGAAGCAACAGTTAGAATAGGACATGGAACTGCGAACTGGTTCCAAGTTGGGAAAGGAATCCATCAAGGCTGCACTGCTAATAGTCACCCTATTATTTAACTTCTATCAGAGTACATCACGCAAATTTCCAGGCTGGAAGAAGCACAAACTGGAATCAAGATTGCCAAGAGAAATATCATTAACTTCAGATATGCTGATGACACCACCCTTATGGCAGAAAGCAAAGAAGATCTGAAGTGCCTCTCTATGAAAGTGAAACAGGAGAGTGAAAAAGCTGGATTAAAACTCAACATTTATAAAAATAGATCATGGCATTTGGTCCCATCACTTAATGGCAAATAGATGGACAAACAATGGAAAGAGTGACATACTTTATTTTTCTGGACTCCAAAATCACTGCAGATGGTGACATGTAACCATGAAAAGACACTTGCTCTTTGGAGGATAAGCTATGACCATTATAGACAGCATACTAAAAAGTAGATACATTAATTTGCCATCAAAGCCCCATCTAGTCAAAACTATGGCTTTTCCAGTAGTCATGTATGGATATGAGAATTGGACTAAAAAGAAAGTTGAGCACTGAAGCACTGATGCTTTTGAAGTGTGGTTTTGGAGAAGACTTTTGAGAGTCTTGTGAACTTCAAGGAGATCCAACCAGTTGATCCTAAAGGAAATCAATCCTAAATATTCATTGAAATGACTAATGCTGAAGCCAAAACTCCAATACTTTGGCCACCTAATATGAAGAACTAACTCATTGGAAAATATGCTGATGCTGGGAAAAAGTGAAGGCTGGAGAAAAAGGGGATGATAGAGAATGAGATGGCTGGATGACATCACTAACTCAATGGGCAGGAGTCTGAGTAAATTCTGGGAGTTGGTGATGGAAAGGTAAGCCTGCCTTGCTACAATCCATGAGATCATAAACAGTCTGACATGACTGAGTGATGGACCTGAACTAACTGAAGGGATTGATTTACAGATCAGTAAATCATGATCTGAAAACATGCATCAAATTTATATTTTAATAGTCTTAAGTTTAACATTGTGAAAATTATAGTTGCCCAGTTGTATCCCACTGTTTGCAACACCATGAATTATACAGTCCGTGAAATTATCCTGGCCAGAATGCTGACATAGGTAGCCTTTCCCTTCTTCAAAGCATCTTCCCAACATAGGGATCAAACCCAGTCTTCCTCATCACAGGCAGATTCTGAATCATCTGAGACACATAGGAAGCCAAGAATACTGGAGAGGGTATCTTTCTCTTCTTCGGTGGATCTTCCTGACCCAGGAATAAAACCTTGGTATCCTTCATTGCAGATGGTTTCTTTACCAACTGAACTATCATAGAAAAAAATTATAGTTGCCCAGTTGTATCCCACTGTTTGCAACACCATGAATTATACAGTCCGTGAAATTATCCTGGCCAGAATGCTGACATAGGTAGCCTTTCCCTTCTTCAAAGCATCTTCCCAACATAGGGATCAAACCCAGTCTTCCTCATCACAGGCAGATTCTGAATCATCTGAGACACATAGGAAGCCAAGAATACTGGAGAGGGTATCTTTCTCTTCTTCGGTGGATCTTCCTGACCCAGGAATAAAACCTTGGTATCCTTCATTGCAGATGGTTTCTTTACCAACTGAACTATCATAGAAGCCCTAGATTAACATTGAGTTTTATATACTCAACTTTTTTGATCAGCACATAAACAACTGGGTATCCCCCATGGCTCAGTGGGTAAAGAATCCACTTGCATTGTAAGAAACGTAATAGACAGAGGTTCAATCTCTGAGTCAGGAATATCCCCTGGAGGAAGAAATGACAACCCACTCCAGTGTTATTGCCTGAAAAATATCCCATGGACAGAGTAACCTGCTCAGCTGCAAACCCTGCTCGGGTTGCAAAGGGTCAAACGTGACTGACTGATTAAGCACACAATCATAAAAATAACTATGACATTTCACTGGGTCTCTATATTCAGAGAGAACTGAAACATAAATTAGCCAGTGTTTATAAAGCATTTAACAGATGCAAAGTGATACTATTATTTAAAAAATATATAATCTTGACAATATTTTCTCAGTGTTTTAATATTTAATAGAAAAATCAAATTTTATGTGGGAATAAGAGGGAATCTCATCCATTACTAGTAAGAAAGCAAAATGATACAAGACTATTTGAAAATTTATTATAAAGTATAACATGTACTTACAATAAATCCCAAATATTTTCTTTCTAATATTTACCCTATTCAATTGAAAACTTTTTTTGTTGTTAAGTTGCTAAATCACGTTTGACTCTTTGCAATCCCAGGAGCTGTAGCCCGCCAGACTCCTCTGTCCATGGGATTTCCCAAGCAAGAATACTGTAGTGGATTGCCATTTCCCTCTCCAAAATTGAAAACTTTTGTTTCATCAGAAGCCTGAACATAGATGTTTAAAGAAGGTTGATTCATAAGAACCAAGGTATCCTTCATAGATGGATACCCTAACAAAATCTCATGTATTCAAACAATGGAATACTATTCAGAAATAAATAGCTGTTGACACAAGCAGCAACATGGGTGAATATTCAACACATTTTCCTAAGTGAAAAAAGCAAAACCCAAAAATTTACATATGGTGTAATTACATTTGTGTGACAATAAGAAAAAGTAAGAAAAAGTAAAAATAAGAGAGGCAGAAAACAGATTCATGTTTGATGAAAGATGATATAATGAATGCAGTCTTTAACATGCAGCTGTTTCTGTGTGTCACTACCCTGCACCCTGTTACCAAAAGTTCCTGATAAGTTATTTGTTGATGCCCCCGTGGGCCCCACCCAAAAGCAACCAACTGCCAATGAGGTATAATTAGCGAGGTGATTTGGCCAACAGCAGTGGAAAGGTCGTTGTAAAGTGGAGAGGGATGTAAGAGCTGGATCCAGGCCTTCTCCTGGGGCCCTCCAGCCTGTTCCTTGGTCTTAGGCCAATAGGTGAACTGGGAGGACCATGGAACAGACTGAGGGCTGTGTCCTCCAGAGTTTCAGAGCCCTCACCAAGGTTACTGACTAGCACTGGCCCAGGATTTGAGGCAGTAGTGAATCTCTCCCTCATCCCTGTCTCTGCATCAAAATGGCAGCTACAGTCTTCCTGGCTCCCAGTCTGTGGGGCCAGAGTCCTCCTCCATCCTTATTTGGATGGTTTGAAGAGCCTGAGGGCCAGTTGGGTTGAGCTTCTGGCTCACTCAGAGGTTACAATGGGTCAGAGTCTGAGAACCTGGCCCTGAGGGTGTTGCCAACTGAGATCTGCCTCCTCTTAGCCAGGACCAGGATTCTGGAGGGTGAAAGTTGTATCTTGAAACATGTCAGAACAGAGAATAACATTTGTTTGGTAAAGATTTGCAGAGACATCCTTACCTGACCATAACTCAATCTTAAGAACAAAGGATCTGACATCAAGAAATTTGCAACAACTGACCACATCCCTCCCTCATCGTTACTATAAAAAGGTTTTGTGAAAAGTTTTAGAGGAGTTTGTGTCTTTTAAGGCATGAGCCACTCATCTCTTTGCATGACCCTGTATAAATCTTTCTCTGTTACAAACTCCAACATTCTGGTATTGTTTGGTTTCACTGTTCATCATTGGGCAGATGAACTTGCACTTTGGTAACAAATATAAATGGATTAACTTAATAAAGAGTCTCAAGGAAATGTTTAGGGTAAAAAAAAATGTATATATAGTACTGAAGTTTAGAAACAAGGTTATGTATTTGCCAAAGCACATAGAGATGTACATCACAAAGAGTAAAACTTATGACATATAAATTTAAAAAAAAAAATCAATATCAGGATCCTAGGATGGAATGAATTCTGCAAAATATGAATCTAAATGAATTAAAAATGTCACCAAAGAAAATGGGAGAAAGGAAGATGACCTAAGGACTTTGGAAATCTGTATTTTAACTGAATAAAAATGCTAATAATAAAACGGGGCAGGGGGAGTAATATTCAAAATTATCCAACCTAGGCTTCAAAAGTACATGAATTGAGAATATCCAGAGGTTAAAGCTGGATTTAGAAAAGGCAGAGGAACTCAAGATGGAAAGATCATAGTGCCAACATCCTCTGGATCACAGAAAAAGCAAGAGGAGTCCAGAAAAATATCTATTGCTTCTTCATTAACTACACTAAAGCCATTGACTGTGTGGATCTCAGCAAACTATCAACATTCTGAAAGAGATGGGAATACCAGATCACCTCATCTGCCTCCTGAGAAACCTATATGCAAGTGAAGAAGAAACAGTTAGAAGAGGACATGCAACAATAAACTGACTGGTTCAAAATTGGGAAAGGAGTATGTCAGGACTGAATCCCATCACCCTGCTTATTTAACTCCTTTTCAGAGTACATCATGAGAAACGCTGGGCTGGATGAAGCACAAGCTGGATTCAAGGTTGCTGGGAGAAATATCAATCACCTCAGAAATGCAGATGGCACCACCCTTATAGCAGAAAATAAAGAGGAACTAAAAAGCCTCTTGATGAAGTGGAAGAGGATAGTTAAAAAGTAGCTTAAAACTCAATCTTCAGAAAACAAAGATCATGGTATCCTGTCCCATCACTTCATGGCAATTACATGGGGAAACTATGAAAACAGGTCAGATACTTTATTTTCTTAGACTCAAAAATCACTGCAGATGGTGACTGCAGCCCTGAAATTAAAAGACAGTTACTCTTTAAAAGAAAAGCCTAGACAGTGTATTAAAAAGCAGAATATTATTTTACTGACCAAGGTCCATTTCATAGAAGGCAATGGCAACCCCACTCCAGTACGCTTGCTTGGAAAATCCCATGGATGGAGGAGTCTGGTGGGCAGCAGTCCATGCGGTCGCTAAGAATCAGACACGACTGAGCGACTTCACATTGAATTTTCACTTTCATACATTGGAGAAGGAAATGGCAACCCACTCCAGTGTTCTTGCCTGGAGAATCCCAGGGACGGGGGAGCCTGGTGGGCTGCCATCTATAGGGTCGCACAGAGTAGGACACGACTGAAGTGACTTAGCAGCAAGGTCCATTTAGTCAAAGCTTGATTTTTCCAAGTCATATATGGATGTAAGAGTTGGACTATAACAAAAGCTGAGCACTGAATAATTAATACTTTTGAGCTGTGGTTTCGGAGAAGACTCTTGAGAGTTCCTTGGACTGCAGAGAGATCAAACCAGTCAATCCCAAAGGAAATCAATCCTGCATAATCCTTAGAAGGACTGATCCTGAAGCTGAACCTCCAATACTTTGGCCACCTGATGCAAAGAGCCAACTCATTGGAAAAGACCCTGATTCCGGGAAAGATTGAAGGCAGGAGGAGAAGGTGACAAGAGAGGATGAAATTATTTGATTGCATCACTGACTCAATGGACATGAGTTTGAGCAAGCTCCGGGAGATGATGGGCAGAAAAGCTTACTGCACTTCATGGAGTCCCAAAGAGTCGGACACTACTGAAAGATTGAACAACAAAGAGTAAAATTACTTGCATGTAAACACTGCAAGCTAGTTAGTAAACATTTTTTTAAAGAGATATAGGCAAGTTCTGAAGTTGTTTTGCATATATGTTAGTGTTGAACAAATAAATGTGCTATAGAGAACAGGAGGCAGCTTTCTTACTGTCAGATAAAGAATTTACTGGAAAATATTCAAGGAAGAATAGAGTTAATCTGGTAGTTCTGGATTACCTTTGCAAATATCAGTATGAACTCATTTATCTTAAAATACACTCAGATAGACACATATATATGTAAATGTAGATATAAATACATGCATGGATACAGATAAATACAGACGTCTCTTAGTTCTGTCAATTTAGAGGACTTGGAAGCAGTGAATCCTCAATAGCCATAGTTACCAGTCACAATGAGCACATAGTGCTCAGATCTTGGTTTCTAAATCCCACCCTCCAACAAATGATATAAGAAATTTTGGAGAAATGGTGAAGACAAGGTAAATGCAAAATGAGCCTGAGGCATCTTATATGCCAGAAAATAAGGGAATGTTTCCATCCATCACCAAAAAAAAAAAGAAGAAGAAGAACAAGAATAAGAAGCATGGAGATAGACACATCTAAAGGACATAGAAACCAACCTGATCTTTTGGACTCTGTAGGAGAGGGAGAGGGTGGGATGATTTGGGAGAATGACATTGAAACATGTATAATATTATATAAGAAACGAATTGCCAGTCCAGGTTCAATGCAGGATACAGGATGCTTGGGGCTTGTGCAATGGGATGACCCAGAGGAATAGTACAGGGATGGAGGTGGGAAGGAGGGTTCAGGATGGGGAACACGTGTACACCTGTGGCGGATTCATGTTGCTGTATGGCAAAACCAATACAATATTGTAAAGTAATTAGCCTCCAATTAAAATAAATACATTTAAATTAAAAAAAAAAACCTGAAAGATTTCTCAATGGTCAAAACTGAAATAATTTGAGCAAATAAATAAATAAATATTAAAAGACACTCACTAGGTCAAACTCACCCATAAGAGGAGAGGGATTAAGCTTTGGCTCATAGAGGGGAAATGACTTTTCCATATATTATTTGGAATTTTTCAGTGAGAAAGCTTCATGCTTTTCCTCACTTATTCATTGACTCAATCATTTATTTATAGCAATATATACATGTGGATATTTATTTTATTATATAAAATTTATATGCATATTTACTTTATTCTTTGGATTCTAATACAATGAATTTATTCTAATACAATGAATTCAAAATATATGATTGAGTAAACAAATAAATAAGGAAAATCACAAATCTTTCTTACTGAGAAATTCCAAATAACATATGGAAAAGTTATTTCCCTTCCATGAGCTGGGGCTTAATTTCTCTCCCCTTAAGTGTGAGTTTGACTTCGTGATTATCTTCCAAGGAGCAGATTTTAAAGTGAATACGAGTAACTTTACGATGACACAATTAGCAGACAGCACTCTAACAGAGCAAGTAACTTCATGTTATGTGATGTCATGTTATGGTAATATCATGCATTCCACAATAAATGATAAGGACACGTACTACTTGTGGCTTTCTTTCCAACAACCGTAACCTCAATGTAGCCATAGTAAAATTCCAAAGTGACCCAAATTGAAAACACCTTATAACATGCCTCTTCAACATTCTCAAAGTCATAAAAATAAAGATGGAGAAACTTTCACAGACTGAAGGAGATTAAAGAAACTTGATGACTGAATTCAGTGTGTTATCCTGATAGATTCTAGTATAGTAAAAACAAAAAAAAAATTAAAAACTGTTATGGAAAAACTGATAAAATCCAAAACATTTGTGATTTTGATAAGAGTGTTGTACCAAGGCTAATTTCTTTGTCTATAAAGAATACAACAGTTTTGGCATGGTTATATAAAAAGTTAACACTAAGAGAAGCTGGGTGAAAGATACATGGAACTCTGTGTCCTGTATTTATATTTCTTCTTCAAATTTAACATTATTTAAAAATAAATAAATAAAATATTTAACTTTTTAAAAATATATGATAATTATTCTACAAGTACAGGAGATTTATTATTTCAAATTTTAACTATGTACAGAAATGGCTGAGTGTTGATTATCCTTCTGCAAATCCACGGTTTGAACCAGGCTGCGATGGCGCAGGATCAGCCGAGAGGAGCTGCCCTGCATCCGAGGTTAGGGGCGGCTGGGAGGAGTCACCCCATGCCTGAGGCCAGGGGCGGCGGCCAGGAGGAGCAACCATGCGCCCAAGGCCAGGGGTGGCAGCAAGGAAGAGCAACCCCACATCCAAGGAGCTGTGGCTGTGCAAGCACAGGAGGACCTAGAGGAGCCATCCCACGTTGAAGGTCAGGATGGGTGGTGGTGAGGAGATACTCCTCATCCAAGGTAAGGAGCACCAGCTGCACTTTGCTGAAACAGCCATGAAGAGATACCCCAGGTTCAAGGTAAGAGAAACCCAAGTAAGATGGTAGGTGTTGCAAGTGGGCATCAGAGGGCAGACACACTGAAACCATACTCACAGAAAACTAGTCAATCTAATCACACTAGGACCATAGCCTTGTCTAACTCAATGAAACTAAGCCATGCACACAGGGCAAACCAAGACAGGCTGGTCATGGTGGAGAAGTCTGACAGAATGTGGTCGACTGGAGAAAGGAATGGCAAACCACTTCAGTAGTCTTGCCTTGAGAACCCCATGAACAATATGAAAAGGCAAAATGATAGGATACTGAGAGAGGAACTCCCCAGGTTAGTAAGTGCCCAATATGCTACTGGAGATCAGCAGAGAAATAACTACGGAAAAAATGAAGGGATGGAGCCAAAGAAAAAAACCATACCCAGTTGTGGATGTGACTGGTGATAGAAGCAAGGTCTGATGCTGTAAAGAGCAATATTGCATAGGAACCTGGCATGTCAGGTCCATGAATCAAGGCAAATTCAGTTTAGATCAGTTCATCACTCAGTTGTGTCCGACTCTCTGCGACCCCATGAATCACAGCATGCCAGGTCTCCCTGTCCATCACTGTCTCCCAGAGTTCACTCAGACTCACTTCCATCAAGTCGATGATGCCATGCAGCCATTACATCCTCGGTCGTCCCCTTCTCCTCCTGCCCCCAATCCCTCCCAGCTTCAGGGTCTTTTCCAATGAGTCAACTCTTCACATGAGGTGGCCAAAGTACTGGAGCTTCAGCTTTAGAATCAATACTTCCAAAGAAATCCCAGGGCTGATCTCCTTCAGAATGGACTGGTTGGATCTCCTTGCAGTCCAAGGGACTCTCAAGAGTTTTCTCCAACACCACACTTCAAAAGCATCAATTTTTTGGCTCTCAGCCTTCTTCACAGTCCAACTCTCACATCCATACATGACCACAGGAAAAACCACAGCCTTGACCAGACGGACCTCAGTCGGCAAAGTAATGTCTCTGCTTTTGAATATACTATCTAGGTGGGTCATAACTATTCTTTCAAGGAGTAAGCGTCTTTTAATTTCATGGCTGCAGTCAACATCTGCAGTGATTTTGGAGCCCACAAAAATAAAGTCTGACACAGTTTTTACTGTTTCCCCATCTATTTCCCATGAAGTGATAGGACCAGATGCCATGACCTTCATTTTCTGAATGTTGAGCTTTAAGCCAATTTTTTCACTCTCCTCTTTCACTTTCATCAAGAAGATTTTAGTTCCTTTTCACTTTCTGCCATAACAGTGGTGTCATTGCCTATCTGAGGTTATTGATATTTCTCCTGGCAGTCTAAAACCTATGCTCAAGGCTAAGCACATAACAGTGATATAATATAAATTTATTTGAGAAAATGATGTATAAAATTGAATAACTTTTTAATGCAAATTTCTCCATAGCATCCCATTTATACTAACCTCTGCTATGAAACAACTCTTCACAACATAAAATATAAAAACCAACAACCAAAAACTCTTAAACGCTTTTGATTAGATATTATTCCTCCTGCTTTCTTTTTCTAATATTTGAAGTAATTCTGAGCTAAATCAGTCTGTGTTTTTTTTTTTTCTGATGAATGTATGTATTTATGCATATCATTTGTTCTTTTTTATTGGAACATATTTGACATACAATTTTATGTCAGTTCCAGGTGTACTACATAGTGATTTGATATTTGCGATACAATCACTATGATAAGTCTAGGAACCATATGTCTCATACCAAGTTATTACAATATTATTAATATAGACCATATTCCGTACGCCATTTGTTATATCCCCATGATTTTTTTATTGTATAACTGAAGGTTTGTTCTTCCTAATCCCCTTCACCTATTTTGCTCACTCTCCCATTGTCTTCCTTTCTGGCAAACCCCTATTCTCTGTATCTATGAGTCTGTTTTGATTTTGTTTTGTATTTAGATTCCACATATAAGTGAGATAATAGGGCATTTGTCTGTCTCTGTCTGATTTATTTTACTTAGCAACATATACCCTGTAGATCAGGGGTCCCCAGCCCCCAGGCCACAGACTGGTATTGGTCTGCTGTCTATTCAGAACCTGGCCACAGAGCAGGAGGTGAGCAGCAGGAGAGTGAGCATAGCTTCTTGATCTGCTCCCCATTGCTCCCCATCCCACTTACTCACATAACTTCCTGAATCATCAGTCACATTCCTGCCTGAATCATTCACCTCCCTCATCCATGAAAAAAATTGTCTTCTACAAAACTGGTCCCTGATGCTAAAAGTGTTGAGGACTGCTGCTCTAGATCCATCCGTGTGTCACAAATGGCTAGATTTCATTTCTAATGACTAAATCATATTCTATTGTATGTATATGTGTATGTATATATATGTGTGTGTGTAACATCTTCATTATGCATTCATCTAGTGATAGACATTCAGATTGCTTCCATATTTCCATATCCTGGCTGTTGTAAATAATGATGTAATATACATTGGAGTTTATATGTATTTTCAAACTAGTGTTTTACCTTTTTTTAGGTAAATACCCAGAAGTGAAATTGCTGGGTCATATGGTAGTTCTAGTTTTAATTTTTAAGGAAATGCTATACTGTTTTCCATAGTGGCTGCACTAATTTACAACCCACCAATAGTTCATGAGGGCTCCCTTTTATCCACTTGTTATCTGTTGTCTTTTTGATGATAACCATCTTTATGGCTCAGACAGTAAAGAATCTGCCTGCAATGCATGAGACCCAGGTTCTATCTCTGGATCAGGAAGATCACTTGGAGAAGGAAATTGTAATCCACTCCAGTGTCCTTGCCTAGAGAATTCCATGAATAGAGAAGTCTGACAGGCTACAGTCCATGGGGTTGCAAAGTCAGACACGACTGAGCAACTATACTTTCCCTTTCATCCTAGCATGTGTGAGATAATATCTCATTGTGATTTTGATTTGCACTTCCCCAATGATAAGTGACATTAAACATCTTTTTCATAAGCCTGTTTGCCATCTGTGTGTCTTCTTTGGGAAAATGTTTATTCAGATTCTCTGTTCATTTTGTAACTCTTTTTTGATGTTGAGGTATATGAGTATATTTAGTATATTTTGGATGTTAATCCCTTATCATATATGTCATTGCAAATATCTTCTTGTTTTCCATAGGCTACTTTTTCATTGTGTTGATAGTCTCCATCACAGTGCAAAAGCTTTTTAGCTTAATGTAGGCCCATCGGTGTTTTTTTCCTTTCCTTAACCTTGTCTGAGGAGACATATCCCACAAAATATTACTAAGACTGATGTTCAAAGAGCAAATTGCCTAGATTTTATTCTTGAAGTTTAATAGTTTCAGGTCTTACATTTAAGTTTTTAATCCATTTTGAGTTTACTTTTGTATATGGTATGAAAAAGGTCAGTTCAGTTCAGTTCAGTTCAGTCGCTCAGTCGTGTCCGACTCTTTGCGACCCCATGAATCGCAGTACACCAGGCCTCCCTGTCCATCACCAACTCCCGGAGTTCACTCAGACTCATGTCCATTGAGTCTGTGATGCCATCCAGCCATCTCCTCCTCGGTCGTCCCTTTCTCCTCCTGCCCCCAATCCCTCCCAGCATCAGGGTCTTTTCCACTGAGTCAACTCTTCGCATGAGGTGGCCAAAGTACTGGAGTTTCAGCTTTAGCATCATTCCTTCCAAAGAA
>SJXQ01010833.1:525416-565160 GCA_006408695.1 Aepyceros melampus | reverse complement strand
TTCCAGCTTGTGTTTCTTCCAGTCCAGCGTTTCTCATGATGTACTCTGCATATAAGTTAAATAAGCAGGGTGACAATATACAGCCTTGACGTACTCCTTTTCCTATTTGGAACCAGTCTGTTGTTCCATGTCCAGTTCTAACTGTTGCTTCCTGACCTGCATACAGATTTCTCAAGAGGCAGGTTAGGTGGTCTGGTATTCCCATCTCTTTCAGAACTTTCCACAGTTTATTGTGATCCACATTTATCCACATGAAAAAGTAATCCACATTTATTTTTTGCATTTAGCTGTCCAGTTTTTGTAACACAATTTGTTGAAGAGTATATATTTTCTGCATTGTATATTCTTGACTTCTTTGTCATAGATTCATTGACCATATAAATGTAGGAACATTTCTGGGCTTTCTATTCTGTTCCGTTGATCTATGTGTCTATTTTTGTGCCAATCCCATAGTATTTTGATACTGTAGCTTTGCTGTATAGTTTGAAATTGAGAGTGTGATACCTCCAGATTTATTTATCTTTCACAAGTTCATTTTGGCTAATTGAAGTCCTTGTATTTTCAAAAAAATTTTAGAATCATTTGTTCTTTTCTGTGAAAAATCCCATTGATATTATAATTGAGATTGCATTGAATCTGTAGATTATCTTGGGTAATATGGTCATTTTTAAACAAAATTACTTTGCCCAATTCATGAGTATATCTTTCCATTTTTGTGTCATTTTAAATTTCTTTATCAGTGCCTTTTATTTTTCCAAATACAAGTCTCTTACCTCCTTGGTTAGCTTTATTTCTCAGTATTTTATTCTTTTTGATGTAATTGTAAATGGGATTGTTTTCTCAGTTTCTCTTTCAGATAGTTCATTGCTAATGTATAGAAATGTAATAAATTTCTGTATATTAATTTTTTATCCTTCAACTTTATTGGATGAATTTTTTTTTACATGAGTATATCTTTCCATTTTTGTGTCATTTTAAATTTCTTTATCAGTGCCTTTTATTTTTCCAAATACAAGTCTCTTACCTCCTTGGTTAGCTTTATTTCTCAGTATTTTATTCTTTTTGATGTAATTGTAAATGGGATTGTTTTCTCAGTTTCTCTTTCAGATAGTTCATTGCTAATGTATAGAAATGTAATAAATTTCTGTATATTAATTTTTTATCCTTCAACTTTATTGGATGAATTTTTTTTTCTGATAGTTTTCTGAAGGGTTTTTGGAATTTTCTGCATGCACTATGATGTCGTCTGTGAACAGTGATATACTTCTTTTCCAATTTGGATTTCTTGTATTTCTTTTTCTTTTCTGGTTTCTATAGTTAAGACTTCTAAGATTATGTTGAATGAAAGTAGTGATAGTAGGTATCCTCGTCTTGTTCCTAATCTTAGTAGAAATACTTTTGTCTTTTCACTGTTGAATATGATGCTGGCTTTAGGTTTGGCATTGACAATAAGTCCCCTACACATAAACACATTCTGTTTTGAGAGTGAGTTCATAAGTCCAATTTGTTTGTAAGTCCAAAAATTAGCCTAGGTAGCCAACTAACACAATTGGCCATATAGTACTATACAGTAAGAGGTTTAAAATATTTTTCACACAAATAATATGTATGTAAAAAATAAGGAAAAAAAATTCAAATCTTACAGTACAGTACCTTATAAAGTTCAATAGCACTGTCCAACAGCTGGCATGTAGAGACTAACACACAAGTTAACAACTTTGAAAGTTCACCATTTGAAGATTCACATGTGGGGGACTTAATTGTATTTTGTTTCTGTTTTCATTTTTCTTTAGATGTTCTTAAATTTCCTCTTTGATTTCTTTAGTGAACTTTGATTGCTTTTGTTGCATATTATTCAGCTTATGGTGGTTTTTGTTTTTGTTTTTAGGTATTTGTATTTTTGATGTTTTTTCCCTATAGTTCATTTCTAGTCTCATAGTGTTATAGACAGAAAAGGTACTGGCTATAATTTCTATATTAAATTTATTGAGATTTATTTTGTGGCCTAGCATGTGATCTATCCTGGAGGATGTTCCATGACACCTCAAAAGAATATGTATTCTGTTGCTTTCGGATGAAATGTTCTCTGTGTGTGTGTGTGTGTGTGTGTACAATCAATTTGGAGTAAGGTGTAATTTAAAGCCAGTGTTTCCTTACTGCTTTTCTGTCTAGATGTCTGGATTTTTGTCTGTTTATGCAAGTGAGATGTTTAAGACCCTTATTATTTTTGTGTTGCTGTCAATTTTTCCCTATATGTTTTTTAACATATACTCTATATTTTGGTGCTCCTATGTGGGGTGCCTATATATTTGCAACTTCTTGTTGGGTTGATTGATTCTTTTGTCATTGTATAATATTCTTCTTTGTCTCTTATTATAGTCCTTCTTTTAAAGTCTATGTTGTCTGATATGATTATTGCAACCTCAGTTTTTATTTCCATTTGCATGGAATATCTTTTCCATCTCTTCACTTCCAGTCTGTGTGTGTCTTTAGATCTGAGGTGAATTTCTTATAGGCTGTTCCCTCTGCCTGGCAAAGCACAGTAAAGCATCTGCCTGCAATATGGGAGTCCCAAGTTCAATCCCTGGGTCAGGAAGATACTCAGGAAAGGAAAAGGCAACCCACTCCAGTACCTTTGCCTGGAAAATTCCATAAACGAAGTAGCCTGGTATGCTATAGTCCATGGGGTCGCAAAGAGCTGGACATGATTGAGCAACTTCATTTTCACTTTCTTATAGGCTGTGGTGACTAATCTAGAGCCAGACATCTTGGAATGTGAAGTCAAGTGGGCCTTAGAAAGCATCACTATGAACAAAGCTAGTGGAGGTGACGGAATTCCAGTTGAGCTGTTTCAAATCCTGAGAGATGATGCTGTGAAAATGCTGCACTCAATTTGCCACCAAATTTGGAAAACTCAGCAGTGGCCACAGGACTGGAAAAGGTCAGTTTTCATTCCAATTCCAAAGAAAGGTAATGCCAAAGAATGCTCAAACTACCACACAATTGCACTCATCTCACATGCTAGGAAAGTAATGCTCAAAATTCTCCAAGCCAGGCTTCAGCAATACAGGAACCGTGAACTCCCTGATGTTCAAGCTGGGTTTAGAAAAGGCAGAGGAACCAGAGATCAAATTGCCAACATCCGCTGGATCACAGAAAAAGCAAGAGAGTTCCAGAAAAACATCTATTTCTGCCTTATTGACTATGCCAAAGCCTTTGGCTGTGTGGATCACAATCAACTGTGGAAAATTCTGAAAGAGATGGGCATACCAGACCACCTGATCTGCCTCTTGAGAAACCTATATGCAGGTCAGGAAGCAACAGTTAGAACTGGACATGGAACAACAGACTGGTTCCAAATAGGAAAAGGACTACATCAAGGCTGTATTTAACTTACATGCAGGGTACATCATGAAAAATGCTGGACTGGAAGAAACACAAGCTGGAATCAAGATTGCTGGGAGAAATTCAATAACCTCAGATATGCAGATGACACAACCCTTATGGCAGAAAGTGAGGAGGAGCTAAAAAGCCTCTTGTTGAAAGTGAAAGAGGAGAGTGAAAAAGTTGGCTTAAAGCTCAACATTCAGAAAACGAAGATCATGGCATCTGGCCCCATCACTTCATGGGAAATTGATGGGGAAACCAGTGGAAACAGTGTCAGACTTTGTTTTTTTTGGGCTCCAAAATCACTGCAGATGGTGACTGCAGCCATGAAATTAAAAGACGCTTACTCCTTGGAAGAAAAGTTATGACCAACCTAGATAGTATATTCAAAAGCAGAGACATTACTTTGCCGACTAAGGTCCGTCTAGTCAAGGCTATGGTTTTTCCTGTGGTCATGTATGGATGTGAGAGTTGGACTGTGAAGAAGGCTGAGCGCAGAAGAATTGATGCTTTTGAACTGTGGTGCTGGAGAAGACTCTTGAGAGTCCCTTGGACTGCAAGGAGATCCAGCCAGTCCATTCTGAAGGAGATCAACCCTGGGATTTCTTTGGAAGGAATGATGCTAAAACTGAAGCTCCAGTACTTTGACCACCTTAAGCGAAGAGTTGACTCATTGGAAAAGACCCTGATGCTGGGAGGGATTGGGGGCAGGAGGAGAAGGGGATGACTGAGGATGAGATGGCTGGATGTCATCACGGACTCAATGGACGTGAGTCTGAGTGAACTCCGGGAGTTGGTGATGGACAGGCAGGCCTGGCATACTGCGATTCATGGGGTCCCAAAGAGTCGGACACGACTGAGCGACTGAACTGAACTGATAGGCTGTACTATATGGGTCTTGTTTTTTTTTTATCAGTTCAGTATTCCTTCTTTTGACTGGAGAATTAATCCATTTATATTTAAAGTAGTTATTGTATATATACTTACTGCCATTTTATTAACTGTTTTCTAGTAGTTTTTGTAGTTCTTTTTATGTTGTTGTTCCTTTCTTCTTCATTGCTCTCTTCTCTTATGATTTAATAACTATCTTTTGTCTTTTGTGTTATGTTTCCATTTCTTTTCTCATTTTTGTGTTTGCGTCCAGGATAGATTTTTGGTTTGTGGTTACCATGAGGTTTATATATATCAACCTGTATAAATATATGATTATTTTAAATTGATAATCTCTTAAGTTGAAAGTATTCTAATAACTTTGCATGTTTACTATCTTGTATTTAATATTTTTGATATCATATTTCACGTATTTTTTTCTGCATATAATTTAACTACTGTGTTTGGATATAGATGATTTTATTACTTTTGTCTTTTAACTTTCCTACTAGCTTTATAAATTGTTGTTTTCCTACCTTTACTATGTTTGCCTTTACCAGTGAGATTTTTCCTTCTGTAATTTTATTTTATAATATATTGTGTTCTTTTCTTCTCCACTTAAAAAAGTTCACTTAACACAGTTTGTAAAAGCAGTTTAATGGTACTGAACTGTTTAAACTTTTACTTCTCTGTAAAATTCCTGTCTCTCCTTTAATCTGAGATAAATATAGAGTGTTCTTGGTTGTAGGTCTTTTTTCCTTTTATCACTTTGAATATACTGTGCTATCCCTCCTGGCCTGCAAAGTTTTTATTGAAAAGTCAGCTTATAGACTCATTCTGAGAGTTTCTTTGTATATAAGTTATTACTTTTCTTTTGCTCTTTTTAAGATTGTCTTTTTTATCTTTATTTATTTATTTATTTATTTTTGCTGTTTAAATATAATGTGCCTTGGTGTGGTCTTCTTTGGGTTCCTCTTGCTTGGAACTCTCTATGCTTCTTGGATTTTGATATCTATTTCCTTTCCCAAGTTAGGAATATTTTTAGTGATTATTTCTTTAAGTAAGTTATCTCTCTCCCTTCTAATTTTGGACCCATATAATGGAATTGTTAGCATTGTTGAGATATCCCAGAGGCCTTTTAAACTGTTATTTAAAATAAATCTTTTTCTCTTCATTTTGGATAAACTACTCTGTCTCTTTTTCTATTCCTATAAAAGACAGAAATGGTCTGGACCTAACAGAAGCAGAAGATAGGAATTGTTAGCATTGTTGAGATATCCCAGAGGCCTTTTAAACTGTTATTTAAAATAAATCTTTTTCTCTTCATTTTGGATAAACTACTCTGTCTCTTTTTCTATTCCTATAAAAGACAGAAATGGTCTGGACCTAACAGAAGCAGAAGATATTAAGAAGAGGTGGCAAGAATATATGGAAGAACTGTACAAAAAAGATCTTCATGACCCAGATAATCATGATGATGCGATGACTAATCTAGAGACAGACATCTTGGAATGGGAAGTCAAATGGGCTTTAGAAAGCATCACTACGAATAAATCTAGTGGAGGTGATGGAATTCCAGTTGAGCTGTTTCAAATACTGAAAGATGACACTGTGAAAGTGCTACACTCAATTTGCCAGCAAATCTGGAAAACTCACCAGTGGCCACAGGACTGAAAAAGGTCAGTTTTTATTCCAATTCCAAAGAAAGGCAATGCCAAAGAATGCTCAAACTACCACACAATTGCACTCATCTCACATGCTAGGAAAGTAATGCTCAAAATTCTCCAAGCCAGGCTTCAGCAATACAGGAACCGTGAACTCCCTGATGTTCAAGCTGGGTTTAGAAAAGGCAGAGGAACCAGAGATCAAATTGCCAACATCCGCTGGATCATGGAAAAAGCAAGAGAGTTCCAGAAAAACATCTGTTTCTGTTTTATTGACTATGCCAAAGCCTTTGGCTGTGTGGATCACAATAAACTGTGGAAAATTCTGAAAGAGATGGGAATACCAGACCACCTGACCTGCCTCTTGAGAAACCTATATGCAGGTCAGGAAGCAACAGTTAGAACTGGACATGGAACAACAGACTGGTTCCAAATAGGAAAAGGAGTACGTCAAGGCGGTATATTGTCACCCTGCTTATTTAACTTATATGCAGAGTACATCATGAGAAATGCTAAGGAAAGTTACTATTCTCTTCTCCAGGGGATCTTCCTGACCCAGGGATCGAATCTGCATCTCCTGTGTCTCCTGCATTGCAGGCAGATTCTTTACCATCTGAGCCACCAAGGGTAGTATTACTATAATAACAATTATAATAGCTGCTACTTTTATTGTGTTTTTCTTTTTATTGGAGTATAGTTGCTTTGCAATGTTGTGTTAGTTTCTACCACACAGCAAAGTGGATCAGCTATACGTATACATATATCCCCTCTTTTTGGATTTCCTTCCCATTTAGGTCACCACAAAGCACTGAGTAGAGTTCCCTGAGCTATACAGTAGGTCTCACTAGTTATTGATTTCATGCATAGTATCAATAGTGTATATGTATGAGTCCCAATCTCCCAATTCATCCCACACCCTTACCCCTACTTTTATCATGTTTAATGTGTGCCAGGCACTTTTCTAAATGCTTTAGATGTATATTAGCTTATTGGGAAATAGATGGGGAAACAGTAGAAACAGTGTCAGACTTTATTTTTTTGGGCTCCAAAATCACTGCAGATGGTGACTGCAGCCATGAAATTAAAAGACACTTACTCCTTGGAAGAAAAGTTATGACCAACCTAGATAGTATATTCAAAAGCAGAGACATTACTTTGCTGACTAAGGTCCATCTAGTCAAGGCTATGGTTTTTCCTGTGGTTATGCATGGATGTGAGAGTTGGACTGTGAAGAAGGCTGAGCGCCGAAGAATTGATGCTTTTGAACTGTGGTGTTGGAGAAGACTCTTGAGAGTCCCTTGGACGGCAAGGAGATCCAACCAGTCCATTCTGAAGGAGATCAACCCTGGGATTTCTTTGGAAGGAATGATGCTAAAACTGAAGCTCCAGTACTTTGGCCACCTCATGCGAAGAGTTGACTCATTGGAAAAGACCCTGATGCTGGGAGGGATTGGGGGCAGGAGGAGAAAGGGACGACCGAGGATGAAGGGGGCTCCAAAATCACTGCAGATGGTGAATGCAGCCATGAAATTAAAAGACGCTTACTCCTTGGAAGAAAAGTTATGACCAACCTAGACAGTATATTCAAAAGCAGAGACATTACTTTGCCGACTAAGGTCCATCTAGTTAAGGCTATGGTTTTTCCTGTGGTCATGTATGGATGTGAGAGTTGGACTGTGAAGAAGGCTGAGCGCAGAAGAATTGATGCTTTTGAACTGTGGTGTTGGAGAAGACTGTTGAGAGTCCCTTGGACTGCAAGGAGATCCAACCAGTCCATTCTGAAGGAGATCAACCCTGGGATTTCTTTGGAAGGAATGATGCTAAAACTGAAGCTCCAGTACTTTGGTCACCTCATGCAAAGAGTTGACTCATTGGAAAAGACCCTGATGCTGGGAGGGATTGGGGGCAGGAGGAGAAGGGGACGACCGAGGATGAGATGGCTGGATGGCATCACAGACTCAATGGACGTGAGTCTAAGTGAACTCCGGGAGTTGGTGATGGACAGGGAGGCCTGGCGTGCTGCGATTTATGGGGCTGCAAAGAGTCAGACACGACTGAGCAACTGAACAAAACAGAACTATTAAGAATAATTTCACAAACCACAATACTTTTCCTTTCATAACTTCTGCTTTGTAGGCTTCAATGTAAATGCTTTAAAATATTCAATTCCAATAACACTAATAAACTAATAAATACTAATAAACCCAAAAATGAAATAGGCAGAATTTTATATAAATTGTGATCTCAATTCTGTATTTCATAAAAGTACATTTTTAAAAAGTCAAGAGGAAGCCAGAAATCAGCTTTTTGAAATTCTTTGTTTTCTTGGTGTCCTAAAAATATAAAGCTAATCTTGGATATGAAGGATTTAAGTTAAAATTTGAGACTCACCTGGGCTATTCTTGCCTTTCTTTGAATTCTGTGAGTCTATGTGTTATGTGCAGAAAAGTCTAGTTACCCAGTCTAGACCTCCTTCTCATAGTGGGGTCTGGATGGAGGAAATGATTCCTTACAGCAGTTCAGAACAGCCACAGGGACTCTCACTACCTGAGTCCACATGTCTTCGGACAGACCCAGGAGCCACTCACCTTTCTGCACACACTGGACATTCTTTACCTCAGGGCTCCACTTAAGGCTGGAAGTACAGAGAAATGTCGAGGGACCTTCCAAGGATCTGCCGCCTGAACAGGTAATGGTCACCTTCTCGCCAATGGTGTAGAAAGGTTTGTGGGGATGACTCTGTGTGCCATCCATCAGTGCAGGCAGAACGCAGGCAATTTCTAAAGAGAAAAGAGAGCAGAATACAAGGTTCCTTGCTTTCCTAGACCATCTTTTTTTAAATGACAGCCCTGAATGGTGCTAATACACTTGTTCTGCTTTTTCAAATTAGAGGACAAGGTAGAAAAGGTGAGTTCACTCTTAGGAGGCCCTGAAAGACATGTCCCACCGCACCTGTCATGTAGTGATGCAAACGATTGAAAACCAAAACAGTTCCCAGCCTCTCACCCCGCCCTCAAAGTCATATGACAACTTAAAATGAATGAGCATTATCAGGTCCCCGAGTCCAGCTTGCTGTCAAAACCAGACTTTTCGCAGCTGCCACTTCTCTCTCTCATCTGGTAAAGTCTCACCAAAATTTTCCCAAGAGCTGTATTCATTTGCCTATCATTGCATATATCCAATTAGATATTTTGCTATCTGAAATTTTTGAAGAACCACCTTTAACCTTGCAACCATAAAAGTGTTAAATCTTTCGTTCTTGGTTTCCCATTTCTATCTTTCCTTATTCCATTACAGTCATTAGTTCATATCTTCTACTTAAAAAAAAAAGGAAAAAAATGAAAAACATGCATAATGGTAGAAAGCAAGTCAGAATTCATGACTTAAAAAAAAAATCTTTTTAGTGGGATTTTGGACAATATCCTACAAAGTCTTGCTCTATTTCTGCAACATTTTGATCAGAAAATCCATTCATTCATTCAAAATCAGCATTTATTGAGGGCCTACATTTGGCCAAGTATGTTGAATACTCTATGGACACAAAATATTGGTCACATACTCCGCCTTCAAATAGCTAATAATCTAGCATCAGAACTGTGTATTTCTGGCCATGATATATTTGCCAGTTTCACATTAATGCTCCCACTAAGATATATAGGAAGGCTGTAAAAGTTATAAGAAAAACTATTTCTGAGAGCATCAGAGAACAATCAGAGCAGTGGAAATCCCAAGGTATAAAACTCTAGAAAAAGGAAACTCTAAAGCAGTGATTACAACATTTGATAATGCTTTTGTCCTGAGGCTATTCGTAAATTTGAAAAAAAAAATTTTTTTTAATGTGCTGAAGGGCTGCTAACCTAAGGAGAAAGCTGCAGCTCAGAAGCTGAATAGCTACAGAGAGTTTTTAGCAGTCTCACAGGGCTAAGAGATCAAAAATTAAAGTCCAGTCCTGTTACAAAAGAGGAGCCTCAGTAGAAATCCAATACTTTCCCTTATGATCCCTTAATGGTTATAACCTAGGATAAAGGTAAGCTGGACATAAATCAGCCTTGTTCTTGCCAGAAACAAACCTAATTTTTTTCTAGAAAAGAATAACAGCATGCAAAGTCTCAAATTATTTATTTTTTTACAAATAAAGTCTGGCATTCAATCAAAATTAATCTAATATTCAATAGAAACAGATCTATAGCAGATCCAGATGATGGGGCTAACCGACACGAACCATGAAATAACTATGATTAGTATGTTGGAAAAAATTAAATTAGAAGAGGGAGAGTTTCAACAGAGAATTAGAAAGTATAGAAAAGTGGACAAATGAAATTAAGAATTCAATAGAGTTCTTGAAAGCAGATTATAGCAAGAATACCAAGAATTAATAAACTAGAATATAGATCAACAGAACATACTTAGAATGAAACAGAAAGAGAAAAATTGATGTAAAGCAAAGAAATATAGGGCATTCCCTCACGATCCAGTGGTTGAGACTCAGCACTTTCATTGCCGTGGGCCTGGATTTGATCCCTGGTCAGGGAACTAAGAGGCTTCGGCTTCCCGGTGTTTCAGATGGTAAAGAATCTGCCTGCAATGCGGGAGATCCAGGTTTGATCCATGGGTCAGGAAGATTCCCTGGAGAAGGGAATGGCAACTCACTCCAATATTCTTGCCTGGAAAATCCCATGGACAGAGGAGCTTGGCAGGCTACAGTCCATGGGGTCGCAAAGAGTCGGACACAACTGAGTGACTAACATTTTCACTTTCAAGTAACTAAGATCCCAAAATAAGCAAAAAAAGAAAGAAATGTAGCAAACACACACATATATATACAGGTATGTATATGTGTATACATTGTAAAAAATGTCTCATCTATGTCTCATGAGCAGAGGTGGGCAAGAATTAGACAGCAATATTTAAGGAAAAAAGGTGAATAATTTTCTAAAATTGACAAAAAAACCATTAAAAGATAGGTTAAAAACTGCTTTGAAGATCAACAAGGACAAAGAAAATCACACTTAGACACATCAGAGTAGAGTTGCTTCTAAAAAAAAAAAAATTCTTAGAAACATCTAGACCAAAACAGTATATGATTTCCAAAGGAGAAACAATAAACCTAAAAGTTGACTTCTCACTAGAAAATAATGAAGTCAGAAGGCAATGTAAAAAAATCTTTAAAGGGTTTAAAGACAATAATTCCTTACCCAGTAAAAATATCCTTCAAAAGTAAAGATAAAACAAGAATGCTTCAGATGAACAAAGAGTGGGACAATTCCTCACCAGTAGATACACAATAAAGAAAAAAAGCTCTTAAAGCAAAATAATCTTTTCAAAGAACCAACTTTTAGCTTTATTACTCCTAGCTAGGGAATATTTATTAATACATTCTATTCGGTAGTATTGATATCCTATTTCTTCTGAAAGACTCAAGGGTGGAGAGACAGAGAGACAAAGACAAAGAAAACAGGAGAATTTCCAAGTCATTAAGAAAAAAAACTAACAAACCACCAGAAAAAATTGCCCAAAAGATTAGACAGCCATTTCATCATAAAAAAGTATCTAAATGGCAATAAATATATGAAAAAGGCTTAACAACATTAGTCATCAGAAGAAATACAAATTTTAAAATACAAATTAAAAAACAAGATACTGCTACACATTCATCACTATGGCTAAAAAAAAAATTTTAAGATAGATGTTATCAAGTATAGGTGAGGATACAGAGCAATCCTGACTTCTTGGATTCTGTCCAAGATGTAAATTGGTACAGCCACTTGGAAAACTGGTGTGGTGGCTTAGTCCCTAAGTAATGTCTGACTCTTGCAACCCCATGGACTGTAGTCAGCCAGGATCCTGTATCCACAGGATTTCCCAGGCAAGAATACTGGAGTGGGTTGCCATTCCCTTCTCCAGGGGATCTTTCCGACCCAGGGATTGAATTCACATCACCTGCATTGCAAGCAGTCTCCTGCCCTGCAAGTGGATTCTTCACCAAAACTGGTAGCATACCAAATCTAAACGTGCATGCGCCTGACAACGCAGATATTTCACTAATAGGTATGTACCCAAGAGAGTAAAACGTATGTGCATGCACTCAGGCTTTCCTCACACAGCACAGAAGAATCAATATAGGAAAAATATATCCCAGTAGTGCTGTCTATCCATCTGCTGCAGAATCTTACGTTGTAGTACAGCTGAGATGGAAACCCAAGAACAGTGTTAGGGGGATATGACATACAGAAGCACTTACTCAGATGCCTACATCTAAACAGACTAGGATCCAAAGCATCTGAGGAAGTAGACTGTAGTACATCCCTGCTAACTGAACTCTGAAGAATGTCTTTACTAGAACTGAGAACTGGCTAGAACTGAGCTCCCTGACCTATTCTGATTTACCCCAGAAACTTTAAAATTGCAATTAGGATTTCCCTGGTGGTCCAATAGTTAAAATTCCAGTAGTCACATGCTGCCAAGGCAAGGGATACTGGATTAGATCCCACATGCCATATGGTACAGCAAAAAAAGAGTTTTGGTTTTTTTTTAAAGGAATAAAAATGTAGTAAAATGTGCCTCATCTAACAGGACCATTAGCAACTACAGAAAGCTAGGATTTTTTCAAGGTGCTCCTGAAACCTGATTGGGATTATATGTGCCTTTCAGGAAAAAAAAAAAGAGAGAGATCAAGACAGGAGCATATGATGAGTAGCTATTTATTCTGATTTATTCCCTTCCACTCATCTTAAATGAAATACCACAACCAAGACCACTCACTCTGACAATGCATTTTCCCAACAAGCCATTGCGAATCTTCTCCACATCTGGCAACAGGGTCTCCAACCAGAGAGTATCCTTCATTGCAAGTATACATTATGTTTTTCCCAACAGGAAATGTGGCACCTTCATCCTAAATAGAAATAAAAGATGGAGAGAGGAAGAATACATCTCTTTTGCATTAATAAATTGTTTCTTTAGATATATTCAGCCTATAAACCATGACTTCAGTAATCATTAGGCAACCTACATTCAAATAGCTCACTTTGAAAACTGTCCATAAAATCATTTTTTCCTGTACAGTCCTAATTAACAACACTGATACCATCATCACTAAGCCATGTCGTGTGGGGCCACCCAAGATGGGTGGGTCATGGTGGAGCAGTCTGACAGAATGTGGTCCACTGGACAAGGGAATGGCAAACCACTTCAGTACTCTTGCCTTGAGAACCCCATGAACAGTATGAAAAGGCAAAATGATAGGATTCTGAAAGAGGAACTCCTCAGGTCAGTAGGTGCCAAATATGCTACTAGAGATCAGTAGAGAAATAACTCCAGAAAGAATGAATGGATGGAGCCAAAGCTCCAGTTGTGGATGTTACTGGTGATAGCAGCAAGGTCCAATGCTGTAAAGAGCAATATTGCATAGAATCTGGAATGTCAGGTCCATGAATCAAGGCAAATTGGAAGTGGTCAAACAGGAGATGGCAAGAGTGAACATCGACATTCTAGGAATCAGCAAACTAAAATAGACTGGAATGAGTGAATTTAACTCAGATGACCATTATGTCTACTACTGCGGGCAGGAATCCCTCAGAAGAAATGGAGTAGCCATCATGGTCAACAAAAGAGTCCGAATGCAGTACTTGGATGCAATCTCAAAAACGACAGAATGATCTCTGTTCGTTTCCAAGGCAAACCATTCAATATCACAGTAATCCAAGTCTATGCCCCAACCAGTAATGCTGAAGAAGCTGAAGTTGAACAGTTCTATGAAGACCTACAAGACCTTTTAGAACTAACACCCAAAAGAGATGTCTTTTTCATTACAGGGGACTGGAATGCAAAAATAGGAAGTCAAGAAACACCTGGAGTAACAGGCAAATTTGGCCTTGGAATACAGGATGAAGCAAGGCAAAGACTAATAGAGATTTGCCAAGAAAACACACTGGCATAGCAAACACCCTCTTCCAANCCGCTGTGTCCTTTTCAATATAGGAGACTGGAATGCTAAAGTAGGAAGTCAAGAAACACCTGGCGTAACAGGCAAATTTAGTCTTTGAATGTGAAATGAAGCAGGGCAAAGACTAATAGAGTTTTGCCAAGAAAATGCACTGGTCATAGCAAACACCCTCTTCCAACAACACAAGAGAAGATTCTACACATGGACATCACCAGATGGTCAACACCGAAATCAAATTGATTATATTCTTTGCAGCCAAAGATGGAGAAGCTCTATACAGTCAACAAAAACAAGACCAGGAGCTGACTGTGGCTCAGATCATGAACTCCTTATTACCAAATTCAGACTCATATTGAAGAAAGTCGGGAAAACTGCTATACCATTCAGGTATGACCTAAATCAAATCCCTTATGATATAGAGTGGAATTGAGAAATAGATTTAAGGGCCTAGATCTGATAGATAGAGTGCCTGATGAACTATGGAATGAGGAGGTTCCCGACATTGTATAGGAGACAGGGATCAAGACCTTCCCCATGGAAAAGAAATGCAAAAAAGCAAAATGGCTGTCTGGGAAGGCCTTACAAATAGCTGTGAAAAGAAGAGAGGAGAGAATCAAAGGAGCAAAGGAAAGATATAAGCATCTGAATGCAGAGTTCCAAAGAATAGCAAGAAGAGATAAGAAACCCTTCCTCAATGATCAATGCAAAGAAATAGAGGAAAACAACAGAATGGGGAAGACTAGAGATCTCTTCAAGAAAATTAGAGATACCATCATCTCTAATTTCATGCAAACATTTCATGCAAAGATGGGTTCAATAAAGGACAGAAAAGGTATGGACCTAACAGAAGCAGAAGATATTAAGAAGAGATCACAAGAATATACAGAAGAACTGTACAAAAAAGATCTTCATGACCCAGATAATCACGACGGTGTGATCACTCACCTAGAGCCAGACATCCTGGAATGTGAAGTCAAGTGGGCCTTAAGAAGCATCACTACGAACAAAGCTAGTGGAGATGATGGAATTCTAGCTGAGCTATTTCAAATCCTGAAAGATGATGCTGTGAAGGTGCTGCACTCAATATGCCAGCAAATTTGGAAAACTCAGCAGTGGCCACAGGACTGGAAAAGGTCAGTTTTCATTCCAATCCCAAAGAAAGGCAATGCCAAAGAATGTTCAAACTACCGCACAATTGCACTCATCTCACAGGCTAGTAAAATAATGTGCAAAATTCTCCAAGCCAGGCTTCAGCAATATGTGAACCGTGAACTTCCAGATGTTCGAGTTCGTTTTAGAGAAGGCAGAGGAAGCAGAAATCAAATTGCCAACATCCGCTGGATTATGGAAAAAGCAAGAGAGTTTCAGAAAAACATCTATTTCTGCTTTATTGACTATGTCAAAGCCTTTGACTGTGTGGATCACAAGAAACTGTGGAAAATTCTGAAAGAGATGAGAATATGGGACCACCTGATCTGCCTCTTGAGAAACCTATATGCAGGTCAGGAAGCAACAGAACTGGACATGGAACAACAGACTGGTTCCAAATAGGAAAAGGAGTACATCAAGGCTGTATATTGTCACTCTGCTTATTTAACTTATATGCAGAGGATATCATGAGAAATGCTGGCCTGGAAGAAGCACAAGCTGGAATCAAGATTCCCGGGAGAAATATCAATATCCTCAGATAAGCAGATGACACCACCCTTATGGCAGAAAGTGAAGAGGACCTAAAAAGCCTCTTGATGAAAGTGAGAGAGGAGAGTGAAAAATTTGGCTTAAAGCTCAACATTCAGAAAACGAAGATCATGGCATCTGGTTCCATCACTTCATGGGAAATAGATGAGGAAACAGTGGAAATAGTGTTAGACTTTATTTTTTTGGTCCCCCGAATCACTGCAGATGGTGACTGCAGCCATGAAATTAAGAGACACTTACTCTTTGGAGAAAAGTTATGACCAACCTAGATAGCATATTCAAAAGCAGACACATTACTTGGCCAACAAAGGTCTGTCTAGTCAAGGCTATGATTTTTCCAGTAGTCATGTATGCATGTGAGTGTTGGACTGTGAAGAAGGCTGAGCGCAGAAGAATTGATGGTTTTGAACTGTGGTGTTGGAGAAGACTCTTGAGTCCCTTGGACTGCAAGGATATCCAACCAGTCCTTTTTGAAGGAGATCAGCCCTGGGATTTCTTTGGAAGGAATGATGCTAAAGCTGAAACTCCAGTGGTACTTTGGCCACCTCATGTGAAGAGTTGACTCATTGGAAAAGACTCTGATGCTGGGAGGGATTGGGGGCAGGAGGAGAAGGGGACGACAGAGGATGAGATGTCTGGATGGCATCACTGACTCGATGGACGTGAGTTTGAGTGAACTCCGGGAGTTGGTGATGGACAGGGAGGCCTGGTGTGCTGCGATTCATGGGGTCACAAAGCGTTGGACACAACTGAGTGACTGAACTGACTGATATCATCATTAATTGAAATAAAGATATTAATGCCACTGTACTATAATTTATTGACTGCTCCTCAAATAAAGCACTGTACTAAACATTTTATCAAAATTATTTTAGTGGATACTGCCCAAGTAACTTCTCTTTTACTTTCAAGAAAGTCTGTTATCAGATTTTAGAAATGTCTTTGTCAGTCAACTCTTCCTAGTGAGGTGTTATGGGCTGTCCACTGGCAATCACACCCAACAAAAGCCATTATGAACAGGGAGAAATGTTTACATCTTAGCAACATGTTCATGGAAGTCTGAGTTTCCCACTGCTGACTTTTAAGCGAAGCATAACATTGCTCTTGCCCACCACCCTCCCCTTCCCCATCAAGTAAGGGAAGTGTTGCTGGAGCTGAGTCATATTTGAAGACTTGTCATTAGCCTATAATGCCAAGAGATGAGATTTCATGGTGAAGCAAGGAAGAATCTGAAGTCTGAGCCTCGAGGCAGTCATCATGCTTGTTTGGTTTCTTTATTAGTGCCTTTCCTTATCTTTTTAGTTCTCTGCTACTCAAGGGGATGGTGAAGAAAATCAGCCTGGAAGAGGACTTGCAGCTGGAACAGCTCTGCTGTTGGCATTAGAACAAAATTCTATGGAGCCTGCTTCTCAAAGTCCTACTCATCCTGATCCATTCTGGCTCCATTATGGGAGCTGGTAGGAAATACAGCACCCACATTGGCATTGAGATTTGCAGAAAATGGGGAAAGATATTTCATCTGCTTTGGTTCTAGTCCCTAAGCCTTTTTCTTGCAGAAGGGACCTCTATATGAGAAAGTCTAATTCAACAGTGTCTAAACCTGGCCATCTCTGTCAGAATCACTAGCAGCAATTTTAAAACAAAGAAAAAAGATTCTCAGGCTCTACCCCAAACTTACAAAATGAGGAGGGGGAGAAGAAAGGTCAAGTAATAATCCATTGTTCAGTTCCCTGGGTGCCTGTGAGGTAGCCAGTCCACAGGAGTGTTTAGAAACTCCAGTCCTTTACAGGCCACCACATGCACTGCAGCTGAAGACAGCACACACACTTCTGAATAGTACCTACATCTGGGGACATTTCAGCAGATACTCAGTGAGTGTATGTTCAAGGGCCTGGCATTTAAGAGACAGAAACTGTCATGGAGCAAGCACGGCTGGTGGCACTGAGAAAATCCTGATGGACAGTAACTCCTATGTGAGCACAAGGAGACACTTACTGGGGTTTGGAGCCCAAGTTTCATCACAACAAGGGGTGAGAAGAGCACAAATTAATATGGTCCCAAAGGCAAGAACGCTCTCCCAAATGACAGTGGCAGATGACTCGTGTTCCTTCCTGAACAAGAAAATTGTCAAGGTACAATGACCCATATCTCGCCAGACACTGGCTAAATGTCTCACTGGCTCCTGGAATAAAGGGAATGCTTCACCCCAGCCCTGGTAGTTATGAAAAACTTTAAATGACTCCTTTCAATGGAAGAAATATGGAAAGTTCTTATACTAGAAAACCTTGCTTATAGATTCCTACTTTCATGTTCAGAATGGAAATGTTTAGCAGCCCTCTGGCATGATTACATTTCTAATTCATTGGGTGGTGATATTGATTTCCCTTACCATAGGAGATACACTGCCTTCTGCAGAATTCTAATCACCTTAGGCCAAAGAAGAAAAGTCACAAACTAAAGCCCTCGCTGATTAAAAACTAAAATGCACACATAAAACGCTTTTAGCACTGCTTCATCACGGGAGGAGGAAATAGATTATGGAATCAGTAGAGAGCTAGAACTTGGAGCAAAGAGGATCTGTAAAGAAAAAAATCTCTTTCATAACCAACTTGAACAAATCCGTCTTTCAAGGCAGGAGGTGATGAGCAGAATTTTGTTGGAACCAAAGACAAGGGAAAACAGTGTGGTTCGAGCAATCTGAAAGGAAAAGGAAATAAAACATAATTAATGTGATGGATTTTCTACTGTTAATAAATATTTCACACTACAATGAATGTTTCATTTGCATCTGAAGGGACTCCATCATGTGATGTGATGTTTTTGCCATTCTCAGAACCAAATATCTGATCACATCCATGACACAAACACAAACTTGAGCTTCCAAAAGCAGGTCAGTAGTGCAGAAAATAAGCATAAAGAAAGAAATAAAAGTGATTGGACAACACACATCCTTATATGACTTCTAGAGGACATCCATCTAACACTGCCTTTTCTCCTACTGTCTGTCTCTTAAATACTTTAAACACAGAATTAATTCTCTATTGAAAATAAGGTAATGCAAGTTCGTGATCATGGAAGAGAGAGAACACAAAATAACCACTTTTGACTGAGCGCTCACTATGTGCTAAGCACCATGGCAGATGTTCTACAATGTGCCTCAGCTCAATTCACATGCACAGTAACCCCCTGAGATATGTGGGGAAAGTCTCAGAAAGTCTGAGTAACTTGTCCAAGGTTATAGAGGAAAAATTACCAGGACTAGATTCTCATCTAGTCAGTTGTTGTTCAGTCACTCAGTGATGTCAGACTCTGCAACCCCATGGACTATAGCATGCCAGCCTTCCCTGTCCTTCACCATCTCCCGAGGTTTGCTCAAACTCATCCCATTGATGCCATGCACCCACCTCAGCCTCTGTAGGCTCCTTGAACTCATGCTCTTTCTACCTCTCACAAGGCAATCTCTACTACTAAATGACTTCAGTCGTGTCTGACTCTGTGTGACCCCATAGACGGCAGCCCACCAGACTCCCCGTTCCTGAGATTCTCCAGGCAAGAATACTGGAGTGGGTTGCCATTTCCTTCTCCAGTTTTCCTTTAAAATTGGAGGAAGTTACAGTTCAGTACACACAGGCAAAGTCGTATCCGACTCTTTGTGACCCCAAGGACTGTAGCCCACCAGGCTCCTCTGTCCAGGGAATTCTCAAGGCAAGAATACTGGAGTCCCTGCTCCAGGCAATCTCTAGTGGAGCTTAAAATAATTGAATTCAAACAGGTCCCTGTGGGGCTTCCAGGCAGGGAGGCCTATTTTTGTCCCCTGATTCTTATAGGCAAGACTCCAGCCTCCATGACCTTCCCTAAGGGCATATTTAAATAGTTGCTAATCAAGGGAGAAGCAACCAAGAAAACAGCTGAGGCAAGACTAAGGAGACCCATCACCTGAGAAAAGATGAAGAGAGTGCAAGCCAAGTACACACCCTGATCTTGTCAGAGACCCCACCCTTGGACGTTTGTTATAAAACCCTCTTAGCTGATCTTCTGGGCTTGGGACACATAGTTTCTTGAGGCAGGAGCCTGCTATGTCCTCTTTTGCCTGGCACAGTAATAAAGCTATCCTTTTCTACTTCACCCAAAACACTGTCTGCAAGATTTAATTCGGCATTGGCACAGAGAGCCGAGTTTTCAGCATCATAATCATGGTAACAGTGACATCCATCATCAGGCAATGATTATCAGTGGTGCCTCTGAGGTCACTCTTTCACCAATATTAACTCCACTCCAGGAACATGAAATCTGAAGGGAAGCCTTACAAATAGCCTCTGAATGTCACCTCCTTCTGAGCTAAGTTCCTTATATTCTTGTCACAACTGAGGAAACTCAGAAATGTAAAGCAGTAAGCATAGTTTTCCCTTTTGTACTAAGGAGGAAGAGGATATTTTCTCACTTTTGAGCACCAAGAAGAGTGAGAATTCTCTCAGAGCTCCCTTAGGAGGCTTCTGTCCATCCAGTTTTATGTCTGTGGATGAGGAAATACACCCGCTGGGGCCAAGGCTCCCTCAGAGACCCTCGTCTTCCCAGAAATCTGTGCCCTGAATGCACTTTCTCCTCCTTCCAGATTTCATATATTTGCCAGCTGACTTTCCAGGTGGTAAAGAACCTGCCTGCCAATGCAGGAGATGTAAGAAGCGCAGGTTCAGTCCCTGGGTCGGGAAGATCCCCTGGAGGAGGACATGGCCACACACTCCAGTGTTCTTGCCTGGAGAATCCCCATGGACGGAGGGCTACAGTGCATAAGGTTGCAAAGAGTCAGACACAACTGAGCGACTTGAGCACATCTAGACCAAAGAATAGAGGAATGGCATCTAGATGTCAAGGCACTCTCAGTGATTCTTACTTCCCAGATGCCTCTCCCATTTAGCTGACCCCAGTGTTAAAAACAAGCACTCCCTGATAAAATCATCATGTAGGGTTTAAATGTTTCAATAGCAGCCATCATGTATTCCATGCTTCTGCAGAGGGCATTGAGTTTTATGTAATTGCCAGGAGGTCTGGACTCCATTACCGCAAATGTTCCAGCTCCTCGTCTTCGCATTGCCTGGTTTCTGAGGTTTCTCCAATGCAGGATTTCCCACCTGCCCTGGGAGGTGGGTTATTGCATTCTCGGCTTCTTGTTTTCTTCCCTTGAACACAGGGACCCAAGAGGACCAGCAGTTCCACCCTCCATCCACCCCTCCTGCAAATAAAGAGAGATTTTTTTTGGAGAGCACTTGGAGAGAAAGATTTCTGAGCTTAATACTAAGCTTTCTGCTAAATGGTTATTGAGGGAGGGGACAATCCGGAGTGTACTCCCTTCATTCTGTTCACTGAGGTCTTCCACAATGGCCAGACTGTCCCTGCACACTGACTAGGACTGTCCATATTAAGACTGCATTAACAAATTTCTTGCAACAATATCTTAAATTTGTGTATTATTTTACATTTTCAAAGCACTTCCACATGCATTTTTTCATTCATTTACTTCTCACAAGAATGAATGGAGGTGGCCAAGAGGTCTGTGAACATTTTCATTTGATAGGCATGGAATCCAAAACCAAACAGGTAAATGCTCTGTCCAGTGCTGTGCTGTCAGCTGAGTGCCACATCCCGACTGTAACTCGGTTTTACAGCTGAATCCAGGCTCTTTTTTTTTTTTTTTTTTAATCACCTCACAGTCTCTCAATAAAGGCACATAAGGTCCTATTGTTAAAGCAGTGATTGGGCCTCAGAAGAACATAGTCTGTTGGGTATCCAGGTTGCCCACCCTAGGGTTGGAGCTGTATAACATGAGGAAATATGCAAGTAGGAGAACTGTGTCTGCCTCCTGCCAGCATCCTACTTAACCTGTAGGTACCTCCTCACTCACCCTGGCCACCTTCCACCTCAGGGCTGGTTCCTGTCTCACAGTTTTTAGTATTTTCCCCGTCATGTTCCTTGGGGGAGGTAAGAGAGAATTTGAAGCTTATACTAAGAACTTTGCTTTCCGAGTTAGAAACTAATCTCAGGAACCACTCCTTCAAAGCATTATTTTCTGCTAATAGAAGAGGGTGTTTACTGCTCCTTAGCTATTTCTATTGGAGAAGGCAATGGCACCCCACTCCAGCACTCTTTTGCCTGGAGAATCCCATGGACGGAGGAGCCCGGCAGGCTTCAGTCCATGGGGTCGCTGAGTCGGACATGACGAGCAACTTCACTTTCACTTCCATGCATTGGAGAATGAAATGGCAACCCACTCCAGTGTTCTTGCCTGGAGAGTCCCAGGGACGGGGGAGCCTGGTGGGCTGCCGTCGCACAGAGTCGGACACGACTGAAGCGACTTAGCAGCAGCAGCAGCAATTTCTACTGCGTGACCTACATCCCTCTTCCCCTCTCTCCCCCAACACTCACTTCTCAGTATGGTGCACAGCGAAACTAAAATAATTTGTATAATAATTTTCCCCAATCTTCCTTACTCTTTCTTCCACAATTAGAAATTGAGTTGTGTGTACGTGTGTGCTTAGTTGCTCAGTCATGTCCGACTCTTTGCGACCTCATGGACTGGAGCCCGCCAGTCTCCTCAGTCCATGGGGATTCTCCAGGCAAGAATACTGGAGTGGGTTGCCATGCCCTCATCCAGGGGTTGCCATGCCATCATCCCTCCCAACCCAGGGATCGAGCCCAGTCTTCCGCATTCCAGGCAGATTCTTTCTTTACCATCTGAGTCATCAGTATTAATAGTAGATATGAGCTTGATGTTTTATGATTGCTACTCCGTTCCTCACCAGCAGGGGGAGCTTCCAGTTTAGCAAATAGCTGTAAATCAACCCTTCAAAGGAATGAATCACAGAGGTGGTATTTCAATTTATCAGGACCTGTCACTTGGGAAGATATTAGGAGGCAAAGATGCTTTCTTGATGTTTGTCTATAAGCAACCATGGTTTAGTCATCTATTCATTCATTTATCAAACATTTATTTATTAAGTAACTTTATGAATCAAGCCCTATGTCAGGCTCCAGGAATAAAGGAAGCAAACAGTTCTGACCTTAAGAAATGAGTTTCAAGATGAATCTCATAAATAAATATAAAAACAAATAAATACAAGTCGTCTCATACTTTGCCTACTCATAAAGTCAACTTCATGTGCTAAATACTTAAAGCACCAAATGCTCTGTTGAGTACACAGCTGTTGTTCAACAAATATTTGTGAATGAATGATTAATTGGTGGACATAATGGAAAATAAAAACAGTGGTGTTTCCAAAGGCTTGCCACCAGAAAGGTTAGTCAGTGCAGACGAAAGCTCTGTAGACCTAAGTTAAGACAAAACTTTGCTGAGATGACCATGGAAGGATGGAACGTGTTTCAGGCAATAAATCAATTCTAATGGAGAGTGGAGGATTGAAGGCAGGTCTGTTAGTTCATTGGCTTCCTTGGTGACTCAGATGGTAAAGAATCTGCCTGCAATGCAGAAGACACGGGTTCATTCCCTGGGTCAGGAAGATTCCCTGGGTCAGGAAGATCCTCTGGAGAAAAGAATTGGCAAGCCACTCCAGTATTCTTGCCTGGAGAATCCCATGGACAGAGGAGTCCAGCAGGCTACAGTCCACGGGATCACAAAGAATTGGACACAACTGAAGCAACTAACACTTTCGTTTAGTTCAGATGGGGAAATCAGTGAGACAGCAAAGGGCCCTGACCCTGGTAGCTACAATCCAGAGGTGGAATAGAGAGGGGGAGTCAGATTCAAAGCCTGATGAGACTTCCCCCTATATCCATACATGAAGAAGCACAATCTCAGAGGCCAGAGGGAAAGCGGCCACCATAAACGCAGCACACTGACCTGCTTGATCCCCTAAGAGGACTCCTTGCTCACACGCCACACCAAACGTGTTTGGTTTGCAGTAGCACTGGCACTGGCTTCCCTGAACAGTGGCCATGCCACCATTTTGACAAGGCCGGCAATGGCAGGGGTCAAATTCATCCAGATACTCCTCGATGGCCCGTTTCAGGTATAGCTTTTTCACAGAGGCACAGGGAACTTCCTTGACCAGTTCATACAAAGGTGTTAGCTACACAGATAAAGACATCACATGGTCAGTAATCAGAGTTTTAGTAAGAAGATTTTCCTTTCAGCATTTTGGCTCAACCCCATTAAAATAAAATCAAAAGCCACTCATCTTCATTCCAACTGTTTCTTTTTCAAATAAAAAAAGAAAGCAGCCCACTTTCTTTACAAGACAAACCTAAGAAAACTAGAACCAGATAAGGAAGGAATTTTTTTGCATTTTGTGTGAATGCATAAAATTTTTTTAAAACCAATAGGACCTTCATTTTCTAGTTATTAAAAGATTATTTTGAAGACCATACATTTCCACCCTTGCAAGATTCAAGTTCTCTTCAAGGTGATGCACCACATTTGTTGTAGACTATGCATTTCTTAGCAGGTTAACATGTATAAATCTGAAGCTGTTTTTATTGGTGCCTGTCTTTTTTTTTTTTTTTAATGAGTGTCACAGATCAAGTTTTTGTGTGTTGTGTTCCTAACACCATTTTCCCCATAAGCCCTGTGGTCTTTATTGCAGTTTTGCCTAACTCTGATTTTTAGGAACACATATGTTGTGTTATACAAGAACTGACTGTACCAATAAAACATTCTAAAATTCTTCCAGCCAAATTGATTCTATCTTTTTAGAACTAACCTGCATGACTCCAGGAACCGATAAACCATGGGCACAGGAAGAAAGCTGATCTGCCAAACGTAATACTAGACAAGCCTAAGTACCTTCCTATTGAAAGAATATATAACTCCTCTGAATCAGGGACCAGGAAAGCATAACCAAATTTAGGTCAAATGCTAGAAATGCAAATTTTAGCATTAATTTCTCTTGAGATTTACAAGACATTTAACCTTTACAACTGAAATATGGACATACAAGAAAATGAACCTTCTGTTTCCTATTATGCATGCACTCATTTCACTATACAAACCTTAATTGGGATACAGAAAATGCTAATTACAGCCTTCTCTGTTTAACCACCTTGATTTAATCTCACTTTTCCAGTGCAAATAAACATGACTGCTTTCCAGTGCTTTCTTCTTCCTTTTTTTTTTAATCTTTTTTTTATTGGAGTACAGCTGATTAACAATGTTGTAACAGTTTCAGATGTACAGCAAAGGGACTCAGCCATACATAAACATGTTTCCATTCTCCCCCAAACTCCCCTCCCATCCAGGCCGCTGAACATAGCACTGAACATCACATACCTTTGTTTTATGACTTCAGGAAGATCAGTTACAGATCCTGCCCACTGAGAATATCGACGTTTGTTTCCAGCAGGATTGTTCAGCTCCAGGTAACTAAGGCCAGCCGAGAAGCCAGGACGTCCTCCTCTGACAAATGGGACCCCTCGCAACAAAGTGCCCTCATTTTCTACTCAAGGAAAAATCAAATAAGTTCAGATGTACAAATGAAATGAGAATGAGAAAATGAAATTGAAAGTCTATCAAGTATTTTAACACAATCCATTTAATTGTATGACATTCTGGGAAAGGAAAAACTATGGAGACAGTAAAAATACCTGTGGTTGCCAAGTAGGAGGGATTTTTAGTGGATTTTTAAGATCTTTCATGGGCTTCTAGAGCAGTGAAATTGCTGTATATGGAACTATAATGGATTGTTGTTGAGTTCCTAAGTCATGTCTGACTCTTTTTCAATCCCATGGACTGCAGCCCGTCAGTCTCCTCTGTTCATGGGATTTCCCAGGCAAATACACTGAAGTGGGTTGCCATTTCCTACTCCAGGGGATCTTCCCCATCCAGGGATGGAACCTACATCTCTTGCATTGGTAGGGAGACTGTTGACCACTGAGTCATCAGGGAAGCCCACTATAATGTTTACAGGTCATTATGTATTTGTCCGAACCCACTGAATATACAGAACCCTCATGTAAACTATGGACGCTGAGGGATTATTCTGTGTCAGTATGGGTTCATGAGTTGTAACAAATGGACCACTGTGGCCTGGATGTTGATAGTGGAGGAGGCTGTGCCTGTGGTTGAGGATATAGGGACTCTCTGTACTTTTTGCTCAATCACTTAGTGAACCTAAAATTACTCTAAAAACAATATCTCTTAAGAGAGAAAATAAAACAGACACAACCATTACCTAACAGTAGATGATTATTAAGAGATTATTACTCATATTCTTAATGTTCTTATTGTAATAAGATTTGTTATACAGGCGACTGTCTTGCTTCTTAGAAAATACATGTATATACTTAGGGATGAAACTTATGTTGTTTGAAACTTTCAAGTGATTCAGTAAATATTACAAATATTTTAAATACATATTTTTGTATTGCTAAACAGTCAACATTATAAATACTATACTTAGATATATATGTAAACATATCAAAATAATAATTATTACATATAAGGGATGGGTACATGGGTGTTTATTACTATGTTCTTTCAACATTTCTGTATGTTAGAAATTTTTCATAAGAAAATGTCAGGAGGGAAAGATCATTGCATCTGGAATACTATAGTAAACAAAATGCTTTTAATTAACAGGCATACATTAACACACAGAAAGTGTTTTTAAAAACTCAAATACTAATCAAATCCTTTTTTTAATATCTGTGCCTTATAATTTCAGAAATATTTTCATCTCCATGTGTAGCTGATTCTACACCGATCATGACTAGAAATTCCTAACTTGCTGATCAGAGCTTGATTTTCATTTCCTTTTTTTAATAAAATTTTATAATTTCATCCAATTTTACAAATTTAAAAATTATAGTTTTATAATCAGTATATTAAGTCTCATATTTTTAACAAAAATACTTGAGTGTGTCCTCATCTTGTTAGTTACATCTTTAATATGCAAATAGAACCACTTTTAAAGCAGTGTATTGCTAAGTTCAGTCCCTGAACTACCAGAATCACCTGGAACAACTGCAGATTTCTGATATCAGATGGATATCTAGAAGGAAATAGCTGGGAGAAAAGCCGTGGACTGAGCAGCTGAACAGGCTAACCAGGTAATCCTCATGCACACCGAAGTGTGAGAATTACCACCTTAACTGATAAGCCTGTTTACAAAATACAGAGTCTAAGAAATCAGCTTTCATATTTATTTTTAAGCCTGTAGCCTCTCTCTCTACACCTCAGTAAGCTCTCTGCTCAACTGGCCCTCTTCCCCTAGACAACAGCCCAGGACAACAGCGAAGGGTCCAGACTATGAAGCCAGACATTGGAATCTCAAGCCTGACACCAACTGTAGTCTTAGGTAACCTCTCTGAGGCACAGTGACTTGTCAGTAAAATGGAAATATGGAATAATATACAGCTCTTAGATGGGAGTATATTGGCTAATTCTTGTAAATCACTTAAAATGGTGCTGGGCACATTGTAAGTGCTACCTGTTTGTTAAGTCCAAAAGAAAAAAACACAAAATAACACAAAATAAAATAACACAAAGAAATAACACAAAATAAAATTGATGAGCCACTTCTAATCAACAACCCAGCTGATAGCTGATGTCAACACCTTTTCAAAGCTCCCACTTTTATTTCTATTTCCAGATCATTGTATTTCCACGTTGTTCAACTACTAGTCCTTCTCCTTTGTCCTGTCTAAGACAGGCTCTTTTTCTAGCGTGTTCACTGCTGCCTCACCAGTGCCTCGAACAATTTCTTCAGACACTATATATATATATAAGTTCCATAAACAGTTGATGAATACAGTAAGTAAATGAGGAATTAAAGCCTGGCTTAACAGTGTCTCCCTCCTCCTTGCATTTATCTGCTAAAGAGTTCTCACTTCCTTGATGAGGACCTTAGCACCTGCATCAGTCTTCTCCTTCATCCCAATTTCTGCCATCATCCCAAGAGAACCTGAGCCCCAGTATCACTCCATGGCCTTACACATTTCACGGCACAGTCTCATTTCCATCCCTACACACTAAAAATCTCTTCATGTTAGGCAATTAAATCTTAACACCAAATCCAGTAAAGAATCTTCAGACGTTCTCTCACTTAACTTCACTGTAGCACTTCTCGCTATCAGCTTCTTCTCCTCTAACTTCCATTTTACTCATCTCTTCTGGTTTTTATCCTATCAGATTATTCCCTTCGATCCTTCTTGTTTCACTACAACTTTATATTTGTCATCTTTCATTTATTCCCTCCCTGTATTGAATCCTTTAACAGCATCCCTTGCCATCAGGATGAAACCCAAACTCCCTGACAGAGTGTCTAGACAGTCTAAATCAGCTTACCCTTCCAGTTCCTTCCTCAGTCACTCAAAGACTAGCACACCACCTTCCCACCTCTCCACCGCCATCACCACCACCATCACGCACCAAAATCTTTGCCTGCACGGAGCATCCGTGTTACAGAGTGAAACTGGAGCTTCCTCTTTGGGTGTCATTTTTCTAGACCAGTTTGCCAACCATCCTCACAGGAGACAGTGGTGGTGTACATGGAGGACATAGTTACAGAGCACAGGACATACTCAGTGAACCTTCTGCTCTGCGTGATGGATGGATGCATGGATGCAGATGGATGTCCCTGACATCCGACAGATAGATCACAGGTAAAATGGCCAAGTATTTGAAAAACGCAAAATAGAACACCTGCTGAAATGTCAAAGTCCCTGGGAGACCACGAATTAACCATAAGGGGGTGGAGGTAAACTTGTCATGAAAATGACCCCCTTCTCATTTACCTGAAACCGATTGTAAGGCCTCTTCCATCGTTGTGCATTTTTGTTTTGATGATGTAAACAAAAACTGGAAATGTGAGGAAGCACATTTCCTCTTGTCCTCTGAATGGAAATCTGGAGGGAAAAATTTTAAACGTGCTTAGTTTCCACATTTGTTGAAAATCTTCTTTGAGAGGCCAGGTGTGAGAGTGGGAGAAGAGGTTGTTTCCTACCACTGTAGCCATATAATTAAAAATGATATGATGTGTATATTTTCAAGTGCTCTAGAAGGATCAAGGGTCAGAAAAAGCAATATTTGATCTTTGTTATAAACAAAATAAGATACATGCATATATTTAGGGATAAGGCATCAAGTGTCTGTCTCACTTTCAAATGATTCAGCTAATATTGGCTTCTAATATCTTTGACCAGAGGGTGGGGTTACATGGATGATTTCTATATGAAACAGTGTAGGGAACTAAAATTGAACACCCCAAAGTTTGATTTTCACACAACCACAGTCAGCTTCTCAGACACAAGGCAAATAGGTAAAAGTTAATATGCAATGGCCTCCAGCTCACCTACTGGAGACACCAAAAACTGGGTTCTGGTTCTATAATAATTAATTCCTAAAACCCTAGTTCTAGTGCCTAGTCTCTCCATCTTTAACATCTCTGGTTTCTACATTTTCTTCCAATGACATCTTAGTTGGTTATAATTTCTACTCATTATCAACTGGAATTTTGCCAATGTAATTTTAAAAAAGAGGATAGAAAATAATAAAGAGTAGAAATACATTTTAATATAATTTTACTAACAATATTATAATAAACTCAATATTTCTTAAAGAACACTTGTATATATCATATCCCAGGAGCCTTGATTAATTTCAATTAAAACTTTTGGGAAGAACAGAAACTACTCAAGTAAAATTTTTACTCATAATTTTTAACAACTCAGAAGGCTTTTTTAAAAATCCTCTTCATTTCTCTTAAGTGTTAAAGAAAAAAAAAAGATCATGAAACTGAGTTTAGATCAAGCTATTTTCTGGATTAATTCCCCAAAGAAATATTGCCTCTGTTGTTGCTACAAAAACCTATACTTGTGCATTCATTTCCAACCTGTTGAGGTTGGAGAGGTTAACATTCTAATTGAACCATAATTGGTAAAAAAAAAAAAAAAAGTTAAGCCCAAGGTGGGAAAATAGTCAATGGAAACAGAAAATATTGTGGTTTACCCACAAGAGAAGGCTATATTCCTCCTCTGAATCTCTTCTGGAAAGTCTTACTCTCCTCCAAAGTGGTAAGAAAGTGTTGACTGAAGAATAAGGCGCTGAAGAGGTGAATTGGGATAGAGAAGCAAGTATGGCCATGAGCTTCAGGACAAAACTGGGAAGAAGTTTGGACTTGGCCCATAAATAAGCCAGGGCCAAAAGGTCTTTGGAGGGGAGGAGTGGATCCTAAGACTCACGTGCTCCTCCAACATGGCAGTAGTTGGTGAGAACATCCTCTCACCATGGAATCAACCAAGCATGAACTCAGTAGCATGCCCAGTTTCTAACAAGAACCAGGCAATTCCAGCAACAACATAACATAAGGATAAAGCTAAGCTGATGCTGGAGCCAGCTAGACCTCCTTACAATCTGTATGCCTTGAGATGAGTCTCTTCACAGCATGAGTCTCCATTTCTCAGTCTGTGGGGCAGGACTCATAATGGACATCTCACTGATTAGCAGTGAGGATCATTGCTGACATAGACAACTCACCTGTTGAGAAGGAATCAATAAATTTAAGCTATTGTTACAAGTCCTAGGTAGCAAGCAAACTTGTGATATTCAGAGCAGATTTGTTTTTAAAGGCATGTGAGTGGTAAAGAACAGAGGCAAATAAAAAATATATATACTTCATTGAAACATTTTGATTTCTGCAATATTAGTAAAATCCTCATCAGTTTTCCTCAAGGAATATTACTTAATTTGAGAAATGGGGAGATCAAAAAGTATTATAAAAATCCAATCGACACCCTCTAGAGATAACAACAACGATAATGACTTAACTCTCATTTCAGGATACTAACCAAAAGAGTAAGCAAGCTTTTTCTTAAGGCCTGGAAGATTTTGTATAGAGTATAATGGACTCATAGAATTTTGGATTCTTTTGCAATTTAACCACTATTTGTTATATTTTAAAGCTCTACAGTTTATGTTAACTACAGGTTATTCCCCCATTAAAATCCTTGCAATGCTTATATATAGCAATGTTTTTAATACTCTACCAAATTGTTTGACTTTTTCTGAGTCCATATGAAAGATAACTTTGTATTCTCCTCCTAAGGACCCAGACTGAAGATAATGTGTCCCATACTGGTCAATCAGTCTTCGGTAGGCGCTGTAGTCATACAGAGAGGGAAGGTAAGAGAGTTCCTTCCAGAATGACTCAGCCAGTTGTAAAAATTCCGGATTGTTATTGATAAACTGAGCCACTTCAACAGTGTTCTGAAGAACCAACAATTGATAACTCTATAGGAAGAAGAAAGAGTAAAAGGCATTTTAGGTTGAAGATTAAAAGGCAACAGAAATAGTTTCTGGTCCAATGTCTCCATCAACAGTCACCTATATTAATGCAGGCTTTATAAATTTTTGCTTTTGATGCATAACAAGGTCTCTTCTGAGCCCACTCACTTGAAGCAATCTAAGGATTTTTGGAATCTCAAACAGGAATAACATCTGAGTAATGACTTCATAACTTGTTTTATAGCTACCTTTTAAAATCCCAAGACAAAATTGTTATGCCCTCAACTAGCAAAAAGGAATCAGCATCATTAACTACTAAATAATCTCACAAATAGGGATATAATGTCCCTAGAGTCCACATCTTGACAATGACTTATCAGTAGGGTGACCATCTAATTTGTCTTTCATACTCGGGTATTTACAGGGTAAGCCACTAAATAATGAGATCTCTTAAACCCTTCCTAGGCATCTTTTCATGATATCCAAGACAGAGTTAACTTACACTAAATTCTCACTTATATGAATAATATAATATGGATATAATAAATGCTTTTACACTCATATTTCCACTGTTTTACACTCATATTTCCCCTTAGTCATAAAACAAACAATATTATATTCCTCTATACCTTGCTTATGTGATTTAGTTATCAAGTTACTGACTTTTAAGAATGAGATGAATTGTGCGTATTATGAATGATAATCAGCCTGAAAACTCCTCCACCACTAAGTATGTATCAATTAGTACAATTCATCTCAACTGTTCAGGTTGCCTGTGATGAAAGTCTTAGTATCTCAAAACAACAGAATATCTAAAGTTAAGTCTTTTAACTCCTCAGATGAAAATGTTTGTCTCTCCAAAGTAATAATGTATTTTAACATCTTTTATTGTAATATACCTTCTTTGAAAAACTCTAGTATTAGTGTTTCAGAAGCACATCTTTATTGGATTTTTGAAATTGTATACAACACCTATAGTACCATCAATAATCATGAATTAGAAATTTATGCTAGTTTTAACTAGAAGATTACAGGTTGCCTGTGATGAAAGTCTTAGCATCTCAAAACAACAGAATATCTAAAGTCTTTTAACTCCTCAGATGAAAATGTTTGTCTCTCCAAAGTAATAATGTATTTTAACATCTTTTATTGTAATATACCTTCTTTGAAAAACTCTAGTATTAGTGTTTCAGAAGCACATCTTTATTGGATTTTTGAAATTGTATACAACACCTATAGTACCATCAATAATCATGAATTAGAAATTTATGCTAGTTTTAACTAGAAGATTTTAAGGTTATAAGTATTTTTTAGATTTTTAAATAAGAACAAATAATGAGAAAATAAAACATGTAAATAAATACAATATGAAAGAGAATTAACAAGACAAAAGCTATACATTTTAAAGAAGTATATTAGATTATCTCTTTGAAGAAGATACTATGCCCTAATTAAAAAATGATGGCTGATTATTTTGATAAATACACTTTTGTTAATATACCATCAATAATCATGAATTAGAAATTTATGCTAGTTTTAACTAGAAGATTTTAAGGTTATAAGTATTTTTTAGATTTTTAAATAAGAACAAATAATGAGAAAATAAAACATGTAAATAAATACAATATGAAAGAGAATTAACAAGACAAAAGCTATACATTTTAAAGAAGTATATTAGATTATCTCTTTGAAGAAGATACTATGCCCTAATTAAAAAATGATGGCTGATTATTTTGATAAATACACTTTTGTTAATGTTAGAAATGCTTAAACCAGCAAAATATGGAAAAGTTAATGAATATTTCACACTAACCTTTTTCTTAGCAAGTATATTCGTATCTGAAGAGTAACTGTGTGAAGAAGATGAAGAATGAAAAAAGAGGATACGTCCTTTACTAGATGATGAATGTTCTGTTGATGTCTCTTTTACATAAGCCCAAGTACTATTGTAAAATTCATGATTAAAGTCATTATTTATTTTCACCTATAAAGAAAATGAAAATATTTGCTATGAGCAAATTAAGGTCTTAGATGTAACCAAGAATAATTTGTCATGGCTTCCCTGGTGGCACAGAGGGTAAAGAATTTTCCTGCAATGCAGGAGACCTGGGTTTGATCCCTGGATTGAGAAGATCCCCTAGAGAAGGAAATGACAATTCACTCTAGTACTCTGGCCTAGGAAATTTCATGGACAGAGGAACCTGGCAGGCTACAATTCCTGGGGTTGTAAAAGTCAGACATGACTTAGTAACTAAACTACAACCACCACACCTTAAATATGTACCATAAAGAAAATGAAATATTTTGCTTTGATCAAATTAAGGCCTTAGATGGAACCGAGAATCTTTCATCATGGATCCCTTATCATGGACAATTTCTTCACACGATCTTCTCCAAAAGACAAAGCTCTTCATTAATGTAAAACAACAGTGATTCTCACTAGACCAGGCCTATATGACTGTAAAGAATAGAGTTCATTATAATAATTGCTTAGTCCATTATTATAACAATTAGTGCATTATTAGAATTACTCTTTGTCAAGCAGGAGACATGTTACTAATAACAGCAATCCCACGTGATTCACAAAATATGTTTGTATACAAACATCTTGCATTTTCCTTTAATGCCAGCATTTAGCCCAGAAGTGAGCAAAGTACCAGAGTTACACTAACGGAGACCTACAAAGCAGCTGGCTCTTGACTTTTCATCCAACAGAGGGACACAGAGATGCAAACAGGTGATATGAACTAGTTAGATCTCTGGGGCTTTGTTTTTGAAATGTTCTATATGATCCATAGTGGATTTAAATTTCTGATTCTGTTAGACTTAAATAAATGCTAGGATTGGAATTGCTTTTCCTTTGCTAGATGGTAGAAGAAAAAGCCATCCCAGAAGAATTTTAAAACAGACAACAGGATAGTCACATGTGGCTGAGAAGCGACAGCTCCAGCATTCATGGAGAAGACTATCATATCTTTATCCTTTATTTTGTCCTAGATTAAGTGTCAAAATGAGGGCTGTCAAGTAATATAAATGTTGGAAGCACCCAGTGGAAGATAGGGTAATGAAGAAGTGAGCATACATCCCATCTAAGAGGGTCTAAACATTCAAACCCTTCAGACAGTCTTGTATGTTACTACAAATTCTAGCATTGACAGATATCTGATGTTTCAGGGAAATAAATATATATATATATATAAATCTTCATGAAAAAAACTTTAATTTTTTAAATCATAGGCAACTAACTTGCTAAAACTGAGAGTCACCAGGAGAATAAAACAAAACATGCAAGATGACTCTCAGTCTGTTCTGTACGAATATTCAAATCAGTAACTCTCCTTTCACAAGTATTTGTCCTTTATTATATGTTTATATACCTCTGTATTTAAAATCAAGGTATAAAAAATGCATAGAAAACTTAAATGATGAATATGATACATTTTTTGGAGAAGGAAACAGCAACCACTCCAGTACTCTTGCCTGGAAAATCCCATGGATGGAGGCGCCTGGCAGGCTACAGTCCATGGGGTCACAAAGAGTCAGACACAACTAAGCTACTTCACTTTCACTTTTCATGATACATTTTTAAAATAAAGCTTAAAAAAAAAAGTACAATATTATGCAGCCATCATAAATGATGCTTGTGAGGACAAACTACTTATGTTAAATGAAAAAGCAAGTATAAATGTGATATTTAGAAATCCTATTAACTACAAATATGCAAGTATATGCCCAGTCCAAAAAAAAAAAAAAGACTAGAAAAAAATTCAACAACAGAATGCCAGGAAATATTATAATACTTTTGTCACTACCCATGTTAAAAATTAGGCATGGCTTCTAAAAACATGCCAGGAGAGAAGAAAAAATGGATTTAGCTATATCTTTTATTTCAGCATTATTTTCAATATATTATGCAATTGACTTGTTTAAAATTCAAGTGCAAAAATTCAGCTCAAGTCAAAATGAAGAATGCACTATTATTCTTGACTGCAAAGAGGACATTATTGCTGTTGGCTGAAGGGGGGAGGTGGGGGTCGGGATTGGGAGTTCATGTACACTCGTGGCTGATCCATGTCGATGTGTAGCAAAACGAATACAGTATTGTAAAGCAAAACAAACTAAAAAAATAAAAATTAATTTAAAAAATAATAATAAAAAAAATGAAATGACCACAGCAAGTTAAATAGAAACTGGCTCTACCCAGTGGTTTAGACATTTTACATCATAGGCTCATTTAATAAGCATTTATTGAGAATTTACTAACAAGGCGACAAGAAGCACATATTCTTTGTGGAAGCACATACTTTAATTAGTAAAGAAAAGCACAAGGAAATACAATTGAAGGTAATTATAAACTATAATTCTGTACAGAAATTAATATAATGTTTAAATCTGTACACTTAAAGCTATATACCTATATCTGTACAGCATTATAGCAATATAATGTTTGGTGTGGAACTGGATTAATCAGAAAAGGGTTTCTTGGAGTTGGTGAAAATCAGTCAAAAAAAAAGAAAAAGAAAAAATAGCTTAAAGGATACAAGGAGGGGGGGAAAACACACAAAGAAAGGAACAAAAAAAAAAAGACTGCATATTTGTCATCCAAATTATGTAAGCAAGAAGACAATGGAAAGATATCTTTAAGGTGTTGATGGAAAAACTACAGACCTAGAATTCTATATCCAGCAAACATATTTTCCAAAATCTAAGGAAAAATAAAGATTTTTTTCAGACAAAATTTTAGAGCTGTTGTTACCAATGTGCCTGCACTACAAGAAACATCATAGTACTTTAGGTGAAAAGAAAACAAAATCAAGTCAAAATATGGATCCATACAAATGAATAAAGATCACAGTAACAATAAATATACAGATTTTTATAATTTTTAAACTTACTTAAAAGATAACTGAACGGTTTTGTCTTTTAATTTATTTATTTGGCCATGCTGGATTTTAATTGTAGCATGTGGGATCTTTTTAGTTGCAGCATGGAAACTTTTAGTTGTGGCATGTGAACTCTCTAGTTCTCTAACCAGGGATCAAACGGAGGCTCCCTGCATTGGGAAAGCAGTCTTAGCCACTGGATGGTCAGAGAAGTCTCTAACAGATAAATGAATGTTTTAAACCAAAAATTATAGCAATGAATTGTGGAATTCATAAGATATGTAGAAGTAAATTACATGTTAACTATAACTCAAAGGTCAATGGTGGAAATGAAAGTATACTATTACAAGTTTGTGTAATACATGAACTGCCACGATATCATGTGAAAGTAGATTGTTGTCTAAATCAGTTCAGGCTACTATAACAAATTACATAGACTAAATGGCTTAATAAAAGATTATTTCTCACAGTTCAGGAGACTGAGACCCAAGATCAAGGTGCTGGTAAATCCAATGTTTGGTGAGAGCCAGTTTCCTGGTCTACCAGACAACCATTTTCTCACTGTATCCTCACATTGCAGAGAACAGAGAGAGCTTTCATGTCTGTCCTTACAAGGGTACAAATACCATTCAAGAGAATTTCATTCTCAAGACTTCCTCATGAATTAATTAACTCCCAAACCCTCACCTCCTACTATCATCACATTGAAGGGGAGGTTAGGATAACAACATATGAATTTTCAGTTCAGTTCAGTTCAGTTCAGTCACTCAGTTGTGTCCGGCTCTTTGCGACCCCATGAATTGCAGCATGCCAGGCCTCCCTGACCATCACCAACTCCCGGAGTTCACTCAGACTCACGTCCATCGAGTCAGTGATGCCATCTAGCCATCTCATCCTCAGTCGTCCCCTTCTCCTCCTGCCCTTCTCCCAGCATCAGGGTCTTTTCCAATGAGTCAACTCTTCGCATGAGGTGGCCAAAGTACTGGAATTTCAGCTTTAGCATCATTCCCTCCAAAGAAATCCCAGGGTTGACCTCCTTCAGAATGTACTGGTTCGATCTCCTTGCAGTCCATGGGACTCTCAAGAGTCTTCTACAACACCACAGTTCAAAAGCATCAATTCTTCAGCGCTCAGCCTTCTTCACAGTCCAACTCTCACATCCATACATGAACACAGGAAAAACCATAGCCTTGACTAGATGGACCTTAGTCAGCAAAGTAATGTCTCTGCTTTTGAATATGCTATCTAGGTTGGTCATAACTTTTCTTCCAAGGAGTCAGCGTCTTTTAATTTCATGGCTGCAATCACCATCTACAGTGATTTTGGAGCCCCCAAAAATAAAGTCTGACACTGTTTCCACTGTTTCCCCATCTATTTCCCATGAAGTGATGGGACCAGGTGCCATGATTTTCGTTTTCTGAATGTTGAGCTTTAGCCAACTTTTTCACTCTCCTCTTTCACTTTCATCAAGAGGCTCTTTAGTTCCTCTTCACTTTCTGGCATAAGGGTAGTGTCATCTGCGTATCTGAGGTTATTGATATTTCTCCCAGCAATCTTGATTCCAGCTTGTGCTTCTTCCAGCCCAGCATTTCTCATGATGTACTCTGCATATAAGTTAAATAAGCAGGGTGACAATATACAGCCTTGACGTACTCCTTTTCCTATTTGGAACCAGTCTGTTCCATGCCCAGTTCTAACTGTTGCTTCCTGACCTGCATACAGATTTCTCAAGAGGCAGGGCAGGTGGTCTGGTATTCCCATCTCTTCCAGAATTTTCCACAGTTTATTGTGATCCACACAGTCAAAGGCTTTGGCATAGTCAATAAAGCAGAAATAGATGTTTTTCTGGAATTCTCTTGCTTTTTCCATGATCCAGCAGATATTGGCAATTTGATCTCTGGTTCCTCTGCCTTTTCTAAAACCAGCTTGAACATCTGGAAGTTCATGGTTCACGTATTGCTGAAGCCTGGTTTGGAGAATTTTGAGCAAACACAGTCAAAGGCTTTGGCATAGTCAATAAAGCAGAAATAGATGTTTTTCTGGAACTCTCTTGCTTTTTCCATGATCCAGCGGATGTTGGCAATTTGATCTCTGATTTCTCTGCCTTTTCTAAAACCAGCTTGAACATCTGGAAGTTCATGGTTCACATATTGGTGAAGCCTGGCTTGGAGAATTTTGAGCATTACTTTACTAGCGTGTTGAGATGAGTGCAATTGTGAGGTAGTTTGAGCATTCTTTGACTCTTAGATACTGATAATCCAGGTGGGGCTGATCCCATTTGCACCACATGACCTGAAACTGGCCCCCTACCCCTACAACCCAGCCAGAGCATAGTCCACTCCCTGGGTGATAATGACTTGTTTAGGAGCAGTGTGCCAACATACCTGGCCAATGAAAGTCCTGTCTGGGAAGTGTGGGTGGATTTAGTAGGCAGTGATGGTCTTTCATCCACTTGGCTCTTTAGGATAGTGGAATGCAAGTCTAGCTGAGCTATTTAAAATTCAAAAAGATGATGTTAATTCTAAAAGATGATTTAACAAGTGTTGCAATACTGAAGTGACTTAGCAGCAGCAGCAGCAGCAATCAATATGCCAGCAAAGTTGGAAAACTCAGCAGTGGCCATAGGACTGGAAAAGGTCAGTTTTCATTCTAATCCCAAAGAAGGGCAAAAGACCCTGATGCTGGGAAACATTGAGGGCAGGAGGACAAGGGGACGACAGAGGACAAGATGGTGGGATGGCATCACCGACTCGATGGACATAAGTTTTAGCAGGCTCTGGGAGTTGGTGATGGACAGGGAAGCCTGGTGAGCTGCAGTCCATGGGGTCACAAAGAGTTGGAAACGACTGAGCGACTGAACTGAACTAACTGAAAGGATGTTCAAACTACTGCACAATTTCGCTCATTTCACATGCTAGCAAGGTAATACTCAAAGTCCTTCAAGCTATGCTTCAACAATACATCCACTGAGAACTTCCAGATTCACAAGCTGGATTTAGAAATGGCAGAGGAACCAGAGATCAAATTGCCAACATCCGTTGGATCTAGAAAAAGCAAGGGAATTCCTGAAAAACATCTGCTTCTGCTTCATTGACTAAGCTAAAGCCTTTGACTGTGTGGATCACAACAAACTATGGAAAACTCTTAAAGAGCCAGGAATACCAGACCACTTTACCTGTCTCCTGAGAAACCTGTATACAGGTCAAGAAGCAACAGTGAGAACTGGACATGGAACAACAGACTGGTTGCACATCAGGAAAGGAGTACATCAAGGCTGTATATTGTCACCCTGCAGAGCACATCATGCAAAATGCTGGGCTTGATAGGTTACAAGCTGGAATTAAGATTTCCAGGAGATTGCCGGTATCATCAGATATACAGATGATACCAATCAATTGGCAGTAAGCAAAGAAGACCTAAAGAACCTCTTGATGAGGATGAAAGAGGAGAGTGAAAAAGCTGGCTTAAAAATCAACATTAAAAAAATGGAGATCATGGTATCCAATTACATCACTTCATGGCAGATAGATGGGGAAAAAGTGGAAACAGTGACAGATGTGATTTTCTTGGGCTCCAAAATCACTGTGGAGGGTGACTGCAGCCATGAAATTAAAAGACACCCTTTGGAAAAAAACTATGACAAACCTAGACAGTATAAAAGGAGCGACATCACTTTGCCAACAAAGGTCCGTATAGTCAGAGCTATGGTTTTTCCAGTAGTCATGTATTCACGTGAGAGTTGGAACGTAAAGAAGACTAAGTGCTGAAGAATTGATGCTTTTGACCTGTGGAGTTGGAGAAGACTCTTGAGAGTCCCTTGGACTGCAAGGAGATCTAACCAGTCAATTATAAAGGAAATCAGTCCTGAATATTCATCGGAAGGACTGATGCTGAAGTTGAAACTCCAATACTTCGGCCACCTGATGTGAAGAGCTGACTCATTAGAAAAGACCCTGATGCTGGGAAAGATTGAGGGCAAGAGGAGAATGAGGCAGCAGAGGATGAGATGGATGGATGGCATCATCGACTCTATGGACATGAGTTTGAGCTAACTCCGGGAGATAGTAA
>SJXQ01010833.1:484204-511993 GCA_006408695.1 Aepyceros melampus | reverse complement strand
GCTTGCCTTCAGACGGGCCACCTGGAGACAAAGGAGAGTGAAGAGCAGGTGAGAAGCCCAGTGGTCATCTGTCCATGTGTAGCCTCTGCTCCTAGTCATGACTTCTTGTGAGCAATGGATGTTATCAGCAAAAACAAACCCCACTCACACATGGGTGTTCTCTTCAATATCCTTGGCAACATTACACAGAACTGGGGAGGTGGGTGGGAGCTTTGGGGAAGCGCCTGAGGCCCAGGTGCACCCGGGCTGCTGAAATCAGAAGCTCTGGAGGTGGGATTCAGGAATCAACATGGCTCTTAAACTTTCCAGGCAAGGTGGAGACTGGTAATGCTTCCCACACTTTAACGGGCATATGAATCACATGGGAATGTGTTGCCCTGTAGACTGTGTAGGTGAGGAAGACAGCAGGGGGACAGGTGGTCTGTCCTACAAGGTCCTGGTGGCTGCTGAGGCTGCCGGCCAGCTGCCCACACTCTAAGTGTCAGGGCCCTTAGAAGAAGGTATTTCGCCTGGCAGCCGAAGCTTCGACCACCTGAGCACACCTGGATTTGAACACAGCTACATTTGTTTCCTCTGTACAATGGGGAGACGGCACACTGTGGGGGCCTGGAAGACAGCTGAATACGAGGGTGCAGGGAAGGACCTACGGGATTCAACTTTGTGTTATGGGTTTTGGGGAAGAGGGTTCAAGGAAGCAGGGCTTTGCTCTCAGCAACTGGGGGGAATTCTATTATGAGCATTTAATACATGTTGCCTGACAAGTGGGAGGAAGGAAGCTGGCTTTGGTAAGAAGCTGTGGTCCACCATGAAAGGCTGGGAGATGAGGGCATTGGGTTGCTTCTATGGTTTGGACTGTGTCAGGATGTTTGTGGTGGGGCTCACATGTGATTGCAGAGGATTTGTCATCCATCACAGCCTCTTTCAATTGTTTTTCCAAGCAGTAAGTAGAGAACAAATATTTGTTGAGCATTTATTGTGTACCAGGCAACAGATTAAGTGCTTTAACTAGTAACCTCACTGAATGCTATAATCCCTTCCATACAATGACATGACTGAGGTTTACACAAGGGAAAAAAATTGCCTGGAAGGGTTGGACTGGGTCTCAGCTTAGGTCTGTGAATGCTTCCATGTTCAAGGTGACCAGCATCTCTTTTGAACTTCCTCCTCTAACTCAAAAACTGGTCACTGACAGGTCTCTTGACACATAAACTTAAAGACATAGCTGCATGAAGCACACATTTGTACTAAATAAAACCTGAAGTAAATACGTTGATAATATGAATTGCCTTCACATGTCTAATGGAATTATCCCCTAAATACTGATCTGGTGCTATATGGTACTGGAATTTTAATTTTTTTCCAGAGGTCTATCTGGATAATAGGTGCAACTGAAAGGTTATTTTTCAAATGTTGTCAATTCATGTAGTGATTGAAATGGACACAACACTCAGAACATGGAACTCAAAGTAATTCAGCTGTTGTCTACCCACCAGATATTTGGCATACATGTCTCTCAATCTGGAGGAGACATTTGTCCCTTTTCTGTGGAGTGAGATAGAGGGGAGAACCTTTATGTGGCCCTGTATCAGTGATAAAAAATACTCATTTCCAGATGTGGGAACTGAGATTCAGTGTTTGCACACACAAGGAATTCCGAAAGTCGCTTGAGGCTTTTGATGATGACTGGATTACATATGAGCAAATCACTCAAATTCAAAGAAATGGTTAGAAGTCAAATGCTGTTCAAATACAGAAAAATCTCCAAAGTAACTGTTTGCAGAATGGATGTTAACTAATCTGATGAGAAAACCATATGCAGATGAACAAGACTTAGCCTTACATTTGACCTATGTTTTTTGATTACATGGAAATACTCTTTCTTAAGCAAGAATTATAGGAGGAAGGAATATACAGTGCCTTCTGGAACATGAAGTGGGGGAATACTTCAGAGGACTCTCATGCCCTTTACTCTGAAGGCTGGCTGGTCTACTATAGAATAATCTGATCTTACCATTGGAATCACTTGACTTCAATAGAGTTATTTTATGAGAGATACAATTTGTATGACTGCATTTTAATTCTTGAAAATGACTGGAAACAGTGCTCTTTGACTTTAGTTTTTGCTTTTTCTACTCTTCTCAAAATTGTCTTAAAGTAGGTAAGAGTGCAGGAAAATTGAGGGCAAGGAAGGGAAGAGGCTAAAGGAACAGTAAGTCAATACAAGAAAATGAAAAACCAAACCTGAATCTCCAGTTAGCACTGAGGAGGACATATACATTGAGAATTCCACAGAGATGTGAAAGTGTCCCACTATTACAAAATTGCATATCCAATGGGACCCCTTTGAGGAAAAAAATGTGTGTGCACACACACATACGTACATATAGTACTATATATAAGTTTATATATGAATGATACATAATACATGCAAATGTATAAACAGAATGGTCTTACTATATGTATGCTCTCCATGTATATGTTAATAATGGTTAACACTCAGTTGGAACTCAGGTGATTTTTTAAAAATCTTTATCCTCTTACCACCTACATTTTTTTAAGAAGAGCATATGGATTATTTCATTATTATAAAATATAAAAAAATCTCTTTTATTTTGAGAATAAAATTCTCAAGTGCATCAAGTTCAAAAACTATAATCTATAGCTAATAAAATTAAAAGCTCAGCAGACAAAGTATGAAGCTGTGTGATGAAGCAGTGGTAGGAGTGAACAGGAAACTTACTCTTCTCTGCACAAGTCTAAAGAGGTTAACTGTATCTGCAGTCTTTGCCCTGGGCCATATTGTGTCAAAAGGAGGAAAAATGAAATCCACTTTAATGATCTATACTAGCCCACTAGTTGGCTTTCATTCCCCCTAACTGACAGACTCAACTGGCCGAATATTTTATAGTTTAACATTAACAGATATTAACCTGGCATCCTTCCAAAGCATTTCGTTCCCTCCCTATGGTCCTCCTTATCCCAAGGATGTAGAGGAGTTACATCACACTGAAATGGAGGGGAGTTAACACGGAAGTGAAAAACAACCTAATAAGAGCAGAGGCAGGATTCCAGTCCATCAAACCCAGGCAGTCTGATGCCAGAGTCTGCACTCTTGACTACAGCATTTTCCTTTTGAACTCTTACTGATTTGCAAAATACTGGAGAAAAACAGCATAGAAGATACTTTCCTTTTGTCTGAAAATAAATCCAGTATAAGTTCACTAAAATAAGCATATAAATACACATAATTAATAAATAATAGAGCATGGTTTCTGGCAAAGGCAAAGGCAGCCCACATCAGGAATGATACCACAGTCCATTATATTCAGCTGTGTTGATAGTGGGACATCTCTACACTGAGAATGACTGAGACCAAGTACATTCATTATCTGATCCTAGGATAGAATTTAAGAGATTTGCCACACACTGTATCAGTTAGCATTTACAGTATAACAAGACATCCTCAAACTCAGTAGGGTTTCCTTTCGTGCATATGGGTCTTTAGAATGACTGTGGATTGGCTGATCAAGGGCAAAGTTAGCTGGGCAGTTGTGCTGTACACTGAAGGTCGTCTGTAATTTAGCTCTTAGCTGCAGGCTGGTTGCCTAATAGGTTCATTTAGGAGCTCAGGATGAAGGGGTAGCAGCCGCTTCAGGGAAACTCTTCTTACATCTATGGCAGAAACCCAAGAAACGAGCTCAACTAGGCAAGCACATTCCAAGCCTTTGCTTATGTCATCTTTATGTCGTCATCTAATATGACACTGGCCAAAGCAAATCATCTGGTTCAAGCCAACAGCTATGGGGAAGCGAAATATCTTCTGCCTCTAGTGGGAAGAGAGGGGAGTACATTTTTGTAAAAGAATGCAACCACCCCCAAAGACCTAAATCCTAGAGAAACTTAACTATAACTTTCTGGTAAGAAGTTTGTCCAGAGCTGACTGAAAACAGCACAATGCCTGCCTCTTAATACATGCATTCATAGATTAAGAAGTGGGTCATCTCCATGGTAACAAATGATGGATTGGTGTTTTGCTAAGTCTGGCAATATGATGGATTTGGAAGTTTAAAAGCTCGTTTGCAGAGCCATTTTTGTACCTCTGCTGGTCTGGCTTTATCCAGGTGCTGGGAAAACTTAACTATACTTCACAGACTGAGATGGAACAGTATGGAACTTATGAAATGGAACAGTGGTCGTGCTGGCATGGAGTGGCAAAAGGTCCTGGAGACCATGCAGCGGGGTTGGGTGCTTACCTGGTGTTACTGAGCGGACGACCACGGGCTTCTCACTCCCTGCCACGAAACCAAACCCCAGCACAGGGTCCGCCTCATCTCCACCCTCCGTGGGGCTGGAGGGATGATTGGGCAGCTCTCCAGCCGAGGGTCATCAAATGGGATTGCTTGCGTCATGTGACTGTGGGCAAAGCACACACAAGAGGGACGAGGCATCAGTGTATGAGTTTCAGGTCATAGCACCTTCTCCAGCTGCAAAACCGTCTAATCTCTGTTGGGGAGAGAGCAGGGAAGATGTGGGGAGATGCACTGCCATGCTTCTTCCTTGAGCACCCCAGGCCCACATCTGCTTCAGGCCTTTGTACTGGCTATTCCTCACCCTGAAATCCTTGTCCTGCAAATATGTGTGTGGCCCACCCTCATCTCTCTCAAGTCTGTGCTTAAATGTGGAGCTTAAAGGGAAGAGAGAAAAAAAACAACTCTTTATCAAATTATAACTGAACTGCGGATAAAGAATCTCAGAATATTCCGGACCTTTAGTGGGTAACACATATGGCTTCTGACTCCAGTGAAATTGAAGTGATGGAGATCATTTGGGTGGCAATGGGTTATCCTGGTGTCAAATACAGTCCCCCTTTTCAAAGTTGAGGAATTAACTCTTGGTGTTTCTAATCCAGAAAAACATTCAAATGATTTAAATGTTTTTGTTAACACCTAAACTTTGGAAGGCTTATCGATAATCTAAACTTGAAATCTGTACAGCCTTCAAAAATTTTCAAAATGCTTCCATAAACAGCTCATTTGATCCAGAAAACAACCTTAAGCATGAAAGAGCAGAGGAGGTATTATTATCTGCATTGTGCAGGGAGGAAACTTAGAATGGTGGCTTATTGTTACTCAGGGCCCATGTGCCAGAGAGTCAGGTCAAAAATCAGCTCCTGTAAGTCTTCACTCATGTACATCATCCAAGGCAGACTTCACTGGAGAAGAGTTATTAGTGTGAACACTAGAAACCTCTTTAAATATGTAAGCCAAGATTATTTCAGTGACACAGACTTAATTCAATTTTTCTCTCTCTAATCTTCTTCAATAAGGAAAAGATCATTTTAAAATACTTGAAAAGATGCTACTCTACACACCATCTGCACAGGTATTGTTTAAATGTAATCAAAAAGGAAAGAGGAGGAGGAACACTGTGCTCCTTCAGTGTAATTCACAAGAGTTGAGAAAAATCAATGAAAACCCTCTTTTTGGCATATATCACTGGCTAGGAAAATAGAAGTTTAAAATTCCTTTGAAACAGAAAGGAAGGAAATGTCTTTTCGATCCAGCAGTTGGTGATCTGGAACACCAGCAAAAAGAGAAGTGTTAGTCGCAAACTAACCCGCTGTGGGTCACGTGCTGACACTCATCTGTTACCTCCTTTCATCTTCACAAAGCCCACTGATAGAAGGAGTTGGACCCCACCACCTCCTCTTTGTAAATGCCCAAAGAGGAAGAAGAACTGGGCCAGGATCACGCTCTTCTCAGGTGCAAAGCCAGGTGCCATTCACATCAGGTCTTCTGATTCTAAGCGTTATGTGCTTGACAAGCTACATCATTGGCAAGGAGTGCAGAAGGAGAACGTGGGGCCCTCCTTCCACCAGGACCGAGAACTTCAGGGCAGCAAAAGGTGAAACCCGGTCCAGGGTCCTGTGTGACTGTAGCATCACATGCCCATGAGTCCGGCCTTGCGGGGTGCCATCTCCAATGTCTCACTGGAGTGGTGGACTCCACAGCAGTACCTGAGGCAGATGGTCCCTTCCCTCCCTGGTGCCGGCCCCGCACTCCACTGAGGCAGGGCTGCTTCCCGCACCCCCCGGCTCACGGCCATGCCTAGCCACCAGGCTGGCCCGCTCTGGGGGTACCCGCTGCCTCTGACAGTAATCCTGGTTGATGGGCTCGTCTACTACCCTCTACCTGGTCACCGTGGTCTCTGCCGCCAGCAGGCCCTCCTCCACGGAGGGCTGGAGGTGGACATTGCTGGAGCATCTGGGTATTTCTTCAGACCCAGTCCCTTGCTGGACTTGCACCTTTGTGCTCAGGATATAGTGGCAGCAAGGCAGCCACCAGCTACAGCAGCCTCCTGCAGCCACTGCTGGGGCCACAGTGGGCCCCTGGCCCAAGCAAGACTCCATGGGTGAGCAATAGGTCAACCAGTGACTGCTAGTGGCCCCGCTCAGCTACTGGTCAGTTCCACAGTAAGCTCATCCACCAACCGAGGGAACAATCGTAACTGTCAATCAGGGAACTTTAGTGGCCCCGCTCAGCTATCAGTTGGTTCCACAGTAAGCGCCTCCCTCAAGTAAGGGAACAGTAGTAACTGTCAAGCAGGGAGCTTTAGTGGCCCAGTTCAGCCATTGGTCGGTGCCACAGTGGGCCCCACTCCCTCCTTCTGACATAAAAGGAGCCTGAATTATGACTGAGGGAAGGTGGTTTCTTGAGGTGCTCATATGCCATCTTCTCAGTCTGCCAGCTTTCAGATTAAAGTTATTCCTTGCTCCAATAACTCGTCTCCCAGGCCGGAAACAGGCGTGGCTGTTTGTGCCTGTGGGTGAGTGGGGTTACCGGGGCGTCATGGCCACTGTGCTGTTCTCTTGTGTCCTCTGTAAGAGGGCTCCATCTCAGAGTGTAACGAGAGAGAAGAACAGACCTGACTCCATGTTGGACCTGTATCTTTAGCTCTAACCCCTGTGCTCTGTTGTCTCTGCTTAGTCAAGCCGCCTCTGCACCTTTGTAAAAGAACATTGCCTTGTTGAAGGATTATAAGAACATTCTAACTAGACCTATGTAAGAAGAAAGAATACTGACACCAAGAAGTTCGTAACAACCAGCCACACTCCTATTCTCTTTAGTATAAAAGAATTCTAACTCAGGTAATATGGGACTTCTGGACACCAGTTCACCATCTTCTTGGTTTGCTAGCTTTCTCAACGAAGCTGCTATTCCTTGTCCGCAAAACTTGTCCCTTGATTTACTGGCCTGTTGTGTGGTGATTGGTTCGAGCTTGGGTTCAGTAATATGAGTGTGCTGTACTCTAGCTATTTTTCGAAATGCATCTCTCCTTTTATCCCCAGAAGGAAGAAAGGAAAAAATGGAGAGGAAATCCACATTCTTTGCCCTGAGCTCCGAGTTTGCAACAGAATCCACAGAAGACATATTCTAAATGATGAAGAGGTCGCAGAGGTGACGTACCTTTCTAATAGTCATAGGAGCTGTGTTACAGAGAATCAAATTCTAGCTGGCATAACTCAGTTCCAAGTGTAGAGTGGGACTAGGGAAGATGAGTCCCCATGTTGCTGCCAGTACTGTGAGAAGCTTCCAGCAGTGGTACCCAAACTTTACCGCATATTAGAATCATCTGGAGAGCATTAAAAATCCCTAATGCCCAGGTTTCACCCCAGACTAACTATATGAGAATATCTAAGGGTGAAAGCCAGGATCACTTTTCAAAAAAGATTTCCCAGGGGATTCCAAAGTGTAGCAATGTTTAGGGATCATTCATCTGTGCAGGGAAGGGTATGTTCTAGTACCTTCTAGATAACAGGAAAAGGGGCCACAAGTAATGTCCCTAACAACCTCCCATAGCATCCACTGCAAATGTAAGTTAAAATATTTACAGCATCTCTAGAAAGATTATCTTCTTTTCACTTACATGATGAAGTAAGTCTCCAATTTTTAATACATCATTCACTTAATAAGTACTACAATATTATTTTATTAATATCTGACATTTATTAAACACTAATTTCATGCTAAGCCTTTTCTCAAGATGCTTTCCATATGTTAGCTCATTTAATTCTCCAAAACAACTCTAAAATGCATTCATTTATTCATTTTGTTAACAAATGTTTATTGTACGCCCACCGGCTTCTCAGTTCTGGGGACACAACAGGAATGAAAGCAGAATGAAAAATATGTTCACTCTAGTGGGCAGAGACAAGGAATAAACTAATGGATAAGACGTATGGCTTATTAGGTCATTATAAGCACTAAGGAGAAAAATAATGCAGGGAGGAAGGCTACAGAGCTGGTGGGTGAGGGTATTGCCAAGTTATGCAAGGCGTCAGAAAATAATTGGCAGAGGTACATTTCTGCAGTGCATAGGTCCTAAGGAGAAGTGAGAGCAGGGGGAGGTGGAGCAGTGAGGGGAGTGGTAAAGAACTGATGAGTGGTCGAAGATGACACAGGTTCCAAGAAGAACTCTGTCTTTCATTCTGAGTAAAAGAGGAAATGGTTGGAAGGTTCTAAATGGAGATGATGTGCCAGATACCATACTGAGAACAGACCGAGGGCACCCTGGTGAGCAGGGACGGCATTTCAGATCCCACTGCATCAGTCCTGAAAAATTATCACAGTGCCCTGGAACAGGGTGGGGGCAGATATGGCAAGACATCCTTGGACTTTTAACATATTTGGAAGCCACTTTGACAGAGGCGGGTTGGGCTCCTACTTTGGAACGTTCTTCCTGCACACATAGGAGGGTCCCAGTGAGGATGGACCTATGAGCACGTTATCTAATGCAGGTCCTGAGTCCTGATATACCCAAATTGCAAGAGACATTTACTCTTTAAGGAGCTACAGGAAACACACTAATGCTCAGGTATAGGGCCAATAGGGGAACTGGTATGCTAGTCTGGGAATGAGCCTCTGGAACCCGACTCTCTGAGTTCAAATCCTGGCCCTACCACTATCTAGCAGTGTCATGTGGACAAATAACCTCATCATCCTGTGCCTCAGTTTCCTTATTGAGGATAGTAAAGGATAAGAAAGGTGATAATAAAGGAAACAATCTCATCAGATCACTGTGAAAATTAAATGAATGAACAAATGTCAAGCACTTTGCAAACTCTCTCACATGTGGGAAGCATTCAAAAAGCATCCACTGTTATTTTCATCTCTTGAGTGCAATGAACAGAAAGGCATAGATTTCAGACATTATGAACTCATTCAATCTTAAAATATGAAAACAAACTCAATGTTTCAATTGCCTATAGCCCAATGCTCAGTGAGATGCCTCACAAATCCTAAGTAAGCTCTGAGGCCTTCAATTTGAAGAACTGTATCAAATGCAATGACAGTAAACACAAATATACATCAACATGCATGAAGTAAAACAGTATCAGAATACAGAAGAAGAAAATCTAGGCTCCTCTAGCAACTAATCAAGATTAGTAAATTTTCCTCCTCTGTGTTTGAAAGACTGTTAAGTGACATTGGAGTGAATGAGTGAGAGTCAGGAGCAGGCTCTTTCATCCCACAGAGGATCTGCTCTCAGTCCCTAACACTTCCCCACTCCAATAAAGTTTGAAACTTACAAGCAAGTGTGTATTTTGTGATTGCTGCCTGTTCTAGTATTTTCTCTTTTGTTTATTATTATTTTTAATTCTATTTGTTTTGCCTGCACTTAGTGGATAACCTTCCACTGTTATTATCATTTTGCTAAATAGGTTATATTTTCAGAATATATTATCTATAAATAATCAACCCCTGTCTCTTTTCCAGTAAGAATGGATTCATACTAAAATGTTTCTCCATGAAACATCATTTTGCCCTTTGTGTTATGCAACTATTTTTTTGTTCTCTCCCTGCAATAGTTTTTATAAAGATGCTTGAGTTCTTTTATAATGAGCTGAAAAAGCAACATCTTTTTACCTGCTGAACATGCTTCAGTGATTCTGATGCTGAGCCTTGAGGAATACAACTGATGAGCTACACAAACTTTCAGCCCCTGCCCCAATCTTCTCCAAAAAAACACACACAAATAAGCTAGACATCTCTGACCTAAAAATCCATAGTGTATTAACTGAGATGGAAAATGTGTCCACTGAGATTAAATGAACAATCTTCCTGTCTTTGACAGATTCATTTCAAAGGGAGTGATAGGAATTCTGCTGCCTAACTTCTCAAAACAAAAGGAAAGGGCTTTCTTTGAACTCAAGAAGCTTTTCTTCCTCAGCAGAAATAAAAGACTGATACATCCAAAGTATCACAAAGAACTACTTTGACTAGTAAAATGTGCCCTGTAAGAAAACCCATTAATACAGTAATTTCAGTTTTCCATTCACTTATTAGAGCCAGTGAGGTCCTTTATCGGAATACGTGCTGAGCAGAAAGATCTTGGAAGAAGCAAAATTAAAAGCCATTACCTTTGGTGGAGAGTTAAAGAATATAGAAAGATGGCACAGGTGGGATCCCTAGGAAGTTAAGATTGGAATGAAAAGCAGTATAAATAAACACATGTGCCTCAGTTGTGATTGAGAAGGTCATTGTTCGTGTTACCTTTCAGGGATGGGCAACTGTGATTCCACGAGAGCATTAAGCATCAGCATATAATATTAACATCTAGGTAGCACTAGTATAGGGTGGAGACAGAGGCATTCTTGATTTGCCACTGGACGCCACAGTGCTTTTCAGGGCCTTCCCACTGGATGCATGACACACTTCTCCACCCCTTGACTCTGTTAACATCTCATTGCCCAAAGTGTGTCACATGGTTGAGCCCAGAATGACAAACAAAACACACCTGTGTGGGTGGAAATGAGCTCTTGCTTTTCTCTTGTCACCATGAGAAGACATTCTCAAGGTCGCTGTCTCCCCTTCAGCTTGGGCTCTGGAATGGGCACATGTGGAACAGACCTGAAGTGGAACCTTAGTGAGGAGCCAAGTGAAACACAGCTGCCCCTCAGCCTAGATCAGCCAGCTGAATGAAAGGTAACAAATGATGATTGTTTTATGACACTGACTTTGGCGGACGTTTGTTATGCACCAAAAGTTCACTCATATTATCTGTAATTCGTGTTTTCAGTAGTATTTAAAAACTCTGAAATACTACATTCAAAAAAGATTCTCTCTACCAACCCTATTCTCCATACCACTGATGGCTAAATATATTACATTTTACAAACATTACAGACACTTCCAAAGGAAACTTCTCCCCTCAATATCCCAGTTGACATGCAGGCACAGGCACTTCCTGCTCTGTTCTGCATGACTTTCTCATATCTCTGACTGGACTTGAGTAGTGGTGGCTCCCAAGCCAACATTCCAGAAGCCCTGTTGTGACCTGTGAGGGGCCCTAAAAAGAAAGGCTCTGAGCAAAAGTGCTGAGCCAGACCAACTAGAGTTCCCCAGAATACGAATGTCAGTAGGAAGGAAAAAGAAAGCAGAAGTGTGAATTATTGAAGTTGATAGGTTACAACTCAGAGGGATCATGAGGCAGATTAGACCCCCAGGATATGCCTCCAGTAAGTCAAAATTAGGATGATGTGTGCAAAATAACACACTGAAACGAAGTTTTGCTTTCTTCTCATTGAGGTTTTTTTCTCTTCCATAACTAGTAAGGTAGACCAGCTTCATTCATCCCTTGCCTTAGGGAAGACGCATTTATAAGGGCCCAGAGCAAAAGCTGACACCAGAAACCCTCTCTCTTGACTTGTTTCCTTAAAGTCTGAGCAACTTGAGTTAGGAGTCAAGGGCAGAGGACCCCTGTGAGGTGACAGAAAGTTCAGGAGAATTAGCTTGGTGGTAAGTCTAGCAAAGCACCAAGATCCATAGGCTGAGCCTAAAGAAATGTCAGTGTCAGTGAACTTCAAGGGACCATGAAGGCTTGGAATACAGTATGTTAGGACTGAAGACCACAAAAAGGCCTGCTGGAATTTCTACTCTGCAGAGATTTCAGGGACTTTTGAATATTCCACATGATTATATTCAAATTGCCAATCAGCAGAAATCTAATATGACAACACACATGAGTTGAAGGATAAGATTTATACTGGCTATGTGAGTAAACAGCATCTTTGAGGGAAAAGTGAAAGGAGAATTGAAAGAAGTGATGTCATTGGAGAGAAACCATACTGTGGAGTGATGTCAAGTTAGGAAATTCAGGAAGTATTGCTAATGAGGGTCCTAAAACTTCTCTGAATCTGGAACTACCTCCTAGAGCTGCTTCTCATGAGGCTAGGAGGCTCTACTACTCTGCATTTCCATTCTCATACATCCATGGGATTCCATGTCTTTTAGGATATAATGTATTTTTATACTTGACTACCCCCACTTCCTTTTTAAAAAAAAAAAAAAAACAAATCCAGACAAGCCTCTGTCTTCTGGAATGAAAAGATCCCTAACAAATCCCACCCCTGGAGGTGAGTAAAATTTAATATAAACACAGATAACCAGACATGATGTGTTTCCAGGTCACATAACACAGTGAGTCTCAGGCTTTTTGCCTCATGAATATATATGCAGATTATGAGTTCAGGGGAACTTAACTTTCACTAATCAATTTCATAAGCCACTGTCAGTCAATTCCCACAACATGTCAGGTGTATTTAAAGATTTAGAACTGTTTAGTCAAGCTTGGAAACTTACATAGTACTTGAAAAGCCAAGAGAATCCAGAATTCTTACTTAAACTTGTTAGAGAATTTTAGGAGGGTTTGAAAAAAAATGGGGTTTTTCCTTAAAGGGTAGACAAAAGATGAAAAAAATCAATTCTTTTCAAATTAATTTATAGATTTTATGCCATCAAATAAAGATAACTCAACAGTTCTTTTAAAGAATTCAACAAAGAGAATTCTAAATTTTATATGATAATATAAGACACTTTGAACAAGAAAAATACTCTGGCTGTAGAACCCTACAGGATACTGAGACACTGGGACAAATAAAGATAAGTATAAAATGATGGAGTAGCAGCTTTGACAACAAAACAAAGATTCCAAGGTAAATTTAGGGATAAATGCCTATTTGAGAGAATTCAGTGCAAGCTTTGGCACCAAAGAAAGTAAAGTATTTTAACATGTCAACAATATGATTGCTTTCAAAACAAAACCATTAAGTGCAGTAGAGTGACTATGAAAATCTTTTGTCCTACTCAGGGGTAACTACCTGGTAACAGTGAACTTAAAGAGTTGTCTCTTCAGAGTAAAGAGGGTATTATAAAAATGAATGACAAAGTAGCTTATTTTTTAAAAGAAACTTGGATTGTGGTAAGAATATAGGGAAACAGATGTTTGCAAATGATTCTAGCATTATGTGCTTGTTTTATTGAAAATTATGCAAATATGTATCTATCAAGACAGCAGCCTTTGAAAACCTGAATATGAATTTTTCTAACCTGTTTAAAAAACCTCCAAATGAAGCATTTCAGTGGACTCATTTGTGAACATATGATAAATGGCAACATCTTCCATTTTGTTTGTGAGAACAGCTGAAGGACATCAAGGAATACAGAAGCTTTCCAGCTGAATCCAACAAAAACCCTTGCATGGATGGAAATGAAAAACAGTATTTCCTGATCTAATAAGCAAGCTGGTGAAACACTTTGTCCATTTGTCTCTTCTTATGTTTCTATAGTTCCCTCTTTTCTCCACTGACAGTGATTAAAACCAAGTAAAGAAATAGGCTGAACTTGTAGCCAAACCTTCAAAATTTATCCAATGAAGCGGTAAATCAAAATGCTCAAACACCCTGAATGATTTTGTTGTCATTTAAAATATTAAATACTTGCTAATGCAGTGGTAGTAGCAAAAATGATTACAAGTCATTAAAATGTGTATTTCATCTCATTTTAACATCTATTCTTTATAGCCACATATATATATATATATTATATATACATAACATGAATACATAAATATATATTAAGGGGGTATGTGTTTAAAACTTTTTTACTAATAGGCATACAAAAGCTACAAATGTGGACATTTCTGTTCTGTATGATCTAGGGGGTTCCTGACTTATTGTGTGGCTCTAAAAGATGTTCTATATACTCGATGATTTGAGAGAATAGCATTGAAACGTGTGTATTCTCACATGTGAAACAGATTGCCAGTCCAGGTTTGATGCATGAGACAGGGTACTTGGGGCGGGTGCACTGGGATGACCCTGAGGGATGGGACGGGGAGCGAGGTGGCAGGGGGGTTCAGGATGGGGGACACATGTACATCCATGGCAGATTTATGTCAATGTATGGCAAAAACCACTACAATATTGTAAAGCAATTAGCCTGAAATTAAAATAAATTAATTAATTAAAAAAAGAAAAGGTAAAAGGTGTTCTATATACTCAAACAGAATGGACAGAATCACCAATATCCCAAAGCTGCTCATAGCTCTCGAAAAGTCCGGCTCTCACATGCAGAAATATTCAGCAGCATTTTTAGAAACCATAAAAGGAAGTTGGAATACTGTTGATGGGAAATGGTGCCTTTCCACCCAGTTTATCTAATCCTACCCTAGGCACCAACGTGAGACAGAGTGGCCCTGGGTTTGGTGCCTAAGGCACAGACAAGTTGATGATTCTGGCATGTGGTCTTGTTTTGGGTTTCACTAGATTGAACCCTTTGGGGTTTGGAAATCTAACCATCCCAAATCGAAGATGTCATGGATATCTGTTCCGTACAGAGCATGAAGTATTGCATGGCTAGGCAGACTTTTTCTTCTTGATAGATTACCTTTTTTTTAATCTATAGGAAAATATATTTTTGAACAAAAGACTTGATAACAATGAGCTAAGCCTTTCTCAAACATGTTAAAATCATTACTTTAGGTCTGAGAGTTTGTCTCAATCAAACTGGATTCTACCCATATTTTAGTGTAGTATGTGGGGGGTGGTGAAGAAACAGGAGGCCCCCTCTCCAGCCCAAGGGGCAGCTGTATATACTTGTGATCCATGCATATTTGAAAATTTATAAGTTTGTACTTAGAAAGTGAAAACAATCCAATGGTTCTTTTAAATTCAAACTATAAGAATGTGTATAACAGAAACCCTGATCTAAGACAATATTTTAAAACATGAATTGATTTTAATAAAAGATATTTTTAGAGAGATGATTAGGTACACTTTATAAATTTCATGATTTTCTAATCTTTATACAAAGGATTTCAAAAAGCGATTAAGTGGTAAGGGCTCACTTTGATGACTAAGAACTTATGATGGAAGTTAAAAGGCACTGGTAAGGAAATCACAGAATTGAAGGTTTAAGCCAACAGTCCTGTGTTAATTAAAAACTTGTGACCTCTTAATCTTTTCTTCATTAAATAATCATTCCTACCCCCTACTTAGAGCATTTAGTTTTCTTAGACATAAAGCGACATGACTGCTCAGGGTTACACATCTATTCTGCTCTGGGTTGGGTTTGTTTGCTGTGTTCCCCTTGTTCTAAGCCCCATTACAAGGGAACAGAACCTCAGCCTCAGATCCCCTAGATCCATGCCTGGCTCCTTTTCTATCAGCTCTGTGTGTTGGGATCTTGCTCCTGTGGAAGGCAGTAGGTGGGTTGTTGCTCTCTGGCTCCATTGGTTTCAACCAATGGAAGTGCCTGTAGGGGAAAGCAAAGAGGAGGACAAAGAGATCAGGGTATTTCACCCTCCTGCTCCACCCTTGGTTTGGTCCAGGTCTGAAGTGATATCAGCCACTCTGAATACTGTTCCTGTCACATCAGGCCCCTTGCACGGCTCCAAGATCATACCATGCTCCTTGGCAGGCCTCTTGAGCCTAGTGATGATAACAGGTCCCAGCTGCTGCAACTCCCTGGGTGCCTCCATGACCCTTGTTGGTTTCCTTATCTGAGCCCACATCCATCCATTACCTGCCAGAGCCTCTCTCTTCCATGAAGCAACCTTGTAAGTCCCAGGAAACAAACTCTGTCTCTAGGATGGCACTAAAAAGGAGTCTCTTTGTGCTGGCTTCCACAGCACTTTTTCCACAGCACTTCCACTAGCTGCTTTTTTGATTTTTAGCTGTGAGATGATAAACATCTCTGATGTGAGAGAAGCATTGAGATCAATTGTAGGGGATTCCCTGGTGGCTCAGATGGTAAAGAGTCTGCCTGCAATGCAAGAGACCTGGGTTCGATCCCTGGGTTGGGAAGATTCACCTGGAGAAGGAAATGACAACCCATTCCAGTATTCATGCCTGGAAAATCCCACGGATGGAGGAGCCAATCAGGCTACAGTCCATGGGGTTGCAAAGAGTCGGACACAACGCAGCGATTTCTATTTCTTTCACTTTCTTTGAGATCAATTATTCAACTGATATTTAATTATAAGATAGCAACCATATGTGTATTTACACCAGTGCTTCTCAAAAACAAACAAAAACAAAAAACCTTCTAAAATTACTTATGAAATAAACATTCTTTCTGAATGAAACATATTTTCTGCATATAAACCTTTAACGACAGTGAAGACACTGAACTGATGTGCTGACCACTGAGGAATCCATTTCAATTTGCCTAATTTGACTGAGATGCAAGCTCTTTTTATCTTGAGGTATGCTCTCTTTGTCTCTCTGTCAAAGTGTTCTGAGTAAACTTTATCTTTGGTCAACATTACATAGAGTCAAATTTGCAAGATGAGTTGATATGCTCATTTGAAGATTTCATCTACCATTTTCCTTCAAGTTGGCAGAAGGACTTTTCAAATTCAGTTAAAATCAGTCTCTTTTGTTATTTATGGTGAATCAAATCTATCAACCATTTATTCAACAACTATTTAACAGAAGCTTTCTATCTGACTGTGCCCAGGATATGGCTATGTTTCAGACCAACAAGCTTATATTACAGTGTAGGCATCATCAAACTATAGTCCATGGGTTCCAAATGTGATTTCTGCCTGATTTAGTAAATAAAGTTTTATTGGAACACAGTCACATCCATTTATTTATGCATTGTAGCTGTTTCCATGCTATCATGGAAGACTTTAGTAGTTGTGACAGAGACTGGCCCACAAAATTTAAAATAACTACTATCTGGTCCTTTACAGAACAAAATTGCTAACACCTCTACCAATGAAAGCACTGAGACAATAAAAATCAAATAAATATGAACTATATCATGTACTGTCAGAGGCTGGTAGTTTTTATGAAGAAAAATACAGTAGGATAGAGAATGAAAGAGGGAGTGGATTGTTTCAATAAGATGGGGGTGGAGGCCTCTCTAAGGAGGCTATTTCTGAGATTTGAATGAAGTGGGGAACTAACCTTGGAAGGTACTAATGAGAAAAATATCCTAGGCAGAATAAATAGCTGCATAATGAGACCTTGAGAGAAGAGTCTCAAGGCCATTGTTTTAATCAAGCATTAATGCATTTATTTAAGAAAGCTTTCATGAGCATCAATTTACTATGAAGTTCTCCTTGGTTCTATGCTTTCAAAGAAACTCACAGCCATTAAAGAAATCCCAGCCCTGTAAGAGGAGCCAGGTAGATAAAGACTTGAGTATAACAGATTGCTGACTTCCCTGATGGCTCAGTGGCAAAGAATCCATCTGCCAGTGCAGGAGACCTGGGTTCAATCCATGGGTAGGGAAGATCCCTGGAGGAGGGCATGGCAATCCATCTAGTATTCTTTTCTGCCATGGACAGAAAAGCCTGGCAGGCTACAGTCCATAGGGTCCACAGAGTCAAACACAAATGAAGCGGCTTAGCATGCATGCATGCATAAGAGATTGCTAGAGGCAAATGTGATGGAAGGGTTCACTCCATACTTCAGGGGGACAGTTCATGAAGGTGGTCAGGGTACCTCAAGGGCAGTGAATGAGGACCAGGAAAGACTTCACACAGAAGATACCCATGAAGTGAGTCTATAGATATGAAGTGGTGACTACCAACAGGAACGGAATTATACTCCCATCCAAGGGAAGAGTAAGCAAAGCCATAGAGGCATGAAAGAAACTGGTGTTGGGACAGCTCTAAGTGTTGCTTGTTGGATAATGGGGGAGAATGTTTCAGAGACAGCATCGTATCTAGGAGATAGGAGGTTACAGAGGAAAACTACAAGCCATGTTAGAATGCTGCCCAGTATCAGCTAGACACTTTTATGTAAGCAAGAGTATGTCCTTCCTGCAAAGGTCAGAGGCTCTAAAATCTATCACACGATTAGGATCTGGTATGCAATGGATTGAGGGAATAAAAATCCTGAAATTCTCTCCACATTCTAGGAGATGAAAGTAGGAAATCTTAGAAAATGAGATAAACATAGTTCTTAAATATTAACTTGAACACACATATTATTAATGGATCAGAGTATTATTCATTTTGAAGGCTATAGTTCAAAGGACCACAAAATTTAAAAAGGACACAGACTGAAACATTTTTACAGTCATGTTTTCAGCCTTAGCAAATGAGATGCAATACATCAAGGATCTATTAGGGTCTGTATAAATTAACGTCCAAAATAGGTCCCACTAATTCAAGATCAAATTTATTCTTCAAGGACTCAGTTCTATTTGTCAATACCACCACAGAAAACCATTTCAACAATTAGTCTTTTATCAACATCCAGTTCATCTACTCAGATTTTTGTCATCATTAAAGACGATTTTAGCACCTACAAAATGTTTATTGACTGTGTCTTGTGATCTAATTGTAGGGTCTAAAAGGGTAAAATGTTTGTCAGTTTCCTTAAAGCTGCAAAATCCCTACAGCTAGACTGGTAATCAATTACTTTAATTGAGTTCAATTCAATGTGTTTAAGAGATGACTTTTATGTTAATGACACTCTAGCGTCAGGGGCAATAACAGTCAAGTCACATCCTTGAGTTGATTGAGATGCTGAGCAGAGCTGGTGGCTCTCAACCTTGCCTCACACCAACTCTGGATATGCATTACCCCCAAGATCACTCAATCTTAGACTGAGATTTACCGCTGATTAAACATTTAAAACATATGTAATCTAGGCAGGTAGCCACATAATGAACACTCAGAATGATATGCATTGTTTGGCAATAATCAATATGAACCGTGTGAGATCTGGGTGAGTGTAAGTTAATGGGAATTGAATTTGAGAGAAGGCTATTGTGGTTTAGTCGCTAAGTTGTGTCCGACTCTTGTGAACCCATGGACTGTAGCCTGCTAGGCTCATTTGTCCATGGGATTCTCCAGGCAAGAATATTGGAGTGGGTTGCCATTTCCTAGAGAAGTTTATAGAATACTTCAAATACCACTAGGAGAACTTCTGGAGACTTCATTTGTACAGCCACACTAGAAAAAAGTTTAGTTGCAAGCCCAAGCTTTTTTATTCTCAGCCCTGACTTTGGAGCTACTGGGTAGGAACCAGGAGCATGGATCTTGAGATCATGTCAATGGTCCTTCCATGACAGTTGGTGAGTAGCCCTGTGGTTTCAGGACTGCATTCCAGCTAGACTAGAGGTGCTAGTGAGCAAGCTCAACCTCACCTGGAAAGCACTGGGAGGAAACCAGAGGATTTCATTGTTCAGAACCCATTCAAGCAAGGAAGGCCTTCCATTTCAGTAGGTAGAAGAGAAAAATCACTGGGAGTAAAATGATCAGTATCTTCCAAGGTAATGATTTTCCCACCACCTGACTCCATTTCAAAACAAAAATATCGAACTAAATAAAGAATGTGAAACAGTGTTATGATAGGATCGAGCTAATTCACTTCAGTTGTGTCTGACTCTATGCGTCCCCATGGACTGTAGCCTGCCAAGCTCCTCTGTCCATGGGGTTCTCCAGGCAAGAATATTGAAGTGAGTTAGTTGCCATGTCCCCCTCCAGGGGATCCTTCCAACCCAGGGATCGAACCTGCACCTCCTGCACTGAAGGCATATTCTTTACCACCTGAGCCATCTTTCCATGATACCTACTTTGATGCTTAAAAATATTTCATTTTTTCAGACCCAACTTAGATGAGAACGTAAATCATCCTTTAATTCTTTCCATTAGTTAGTCTAGTATTATTGAGGAATCTGCATTTTTAAAAGGCATTCGAGGTGATTCTGGTACAAGGTTTAGGATTACACTTTGAAAAGCCCTGGCTCAGTGGGAGACATCCAGGGAGGGAGCTGAAGAGATGAAACAGGCAGTCAACCTCATATATCTTATACTTTGCAGCCCCCTTTCACTGGTGGGACTGTCAATCATCTTAATTCCCAGTGACTTTCTTGAGAATGTGAGTTCCCAGATGGAGAAGCATTTATGGGAGGCAATAGCAATTCTTGATGACAAATAATTTGATGACTTGAATAAACATTTGCCATTATGTGGGTATAAATGCAGACCTCTGTTGAGGGTTGGAAAGCATATAGATTAAAGGCACTTGTTTTAAAACTCGTATGTTCCACTGTTGAGAACTGATGTACCATCGTTTGTGGACAAAGGAAACAGCTCTTCATTGCTGCATTTTAATTTCCGGTGTTGCTTACACAGACTGGTGGTACTGGGACTTGGGAACATTCGTACCGAACATCTGGAGTACAAGCCAAGTTTATTTTATAGACCTTTACTATGGCAATTTGCATTTCCCTTTGTCTCAGTAAGAAAATTTTAGGGAAAATTTTACTTCATTTTATATTGTTAGATTCACTGGAATACGCTCAAAATAGCTCAAGCTTTCGGAGGCCATGCATGCTTAATGGCGTATTGAAATTTTTAAAGAGCTCAATTTTTTCCAGAATAATTAACATGTGTCAGCAGTATCCATTTTACTAGATGCAGATTTCTTATGATCATAATTGATGTTTAACAAAATATGGAACATAGGCATTTTCAGTGACATATATTTAGCAATTTTAAGCATGCCTAATTAACTTGTCACAATAGTATTCATTTAATTCAATTTAACTGAAAGCTACTTTCAACCTTTATTAGTGTGACACTTATTTTCTGGGCCACACAAGCCACATGGGAAAGAAATCAAAGACCCAAGATAAAACTCTGGGAGATTTCGCCCCAATCCCTCCCTACTTTTATAAAAGGACTTTAAAACTTTATGATCATCTCTCTTCCTCACAAGTGGTTTCCATTCTCTTCAATAATTTATTTACCTAAGTTTTAAGTCATATTTTTTAAATAAGGCACTGTGCTAGGCTCTAAAGAAAAGAACCAGTGCCATCAAAGCAGCAGGTGCTGCTAACATGCACTGAGCTTACCAAACACTGTTCTCAATTATATTGATATACATGTATTACTACATTTATTTTCACAACAAACTTTAGAGTATTCTTATCAATCATAGTTGAGGACACTGAGGAACAGAGTGGTAACATTCAAGATATAAAAGTACTAGAAAATTAAAGACCATATTTAGAATCTTGGAGTACAAAAGGCATTTCTAAATAAAATGTGAAATCTAGAGGCTCCAAGGAAAAGACAAACAGGTTCAACTACATAGTAATTTAAAGAGGTAAAAACATAAATTTGTAAGACAACACACTGGAAGAAAACATTTGCAAGATATAGAAAAAAATATACATAAGAAATAAAGAGCTTGCACAGTTAAGAAAAAAAAGGTAACCCAATAAACAAATGGTGAAGTACATAAGCAGTGTGTGTGTGTGTCTCCTTAGTCACATCTGACTGTGACCCCATGGACTGTAGCCCTCCAGTCTCCTCTATCCATGGGATTTCCCAGGCAAGGACGCTGGAGTGGGTTACTATTCCATTCTCCAGGGGATCTTTCTGACCCAGGATCAAACCCAGGTCTCCTGCACTGGCAGGTGGATTCTTTACCATTAAGCCACCTGGGAAGCATATGATCAGGCACATGACTAAAAATAATGATTTACCACTTATTTTCCCTTAAACTGTAAGGTGGTATACAACTGCTTCTGAAGGGTCATTGTAAGTTTTGAAAATTTCAATGCTTATGATATGTGTCTTAGCAATCTCATTTCTAAGCCTATATTTTACATAATAACTGGGTAGAGCTATGTACCCAAGGATATGCACTGCAGCATTGTATTAGGGAGAAAAAGAAGAAAGAAATATGGGAATAAAGGAGTTCTCTTGGAAACTAAGCTGAATCGAGATTGCCGGGAGAAATGTCAATAACCTCACATATGCAGATGACACCACCCTTATGGCAGAAAGTGAAGAGGAACTCAAAAGCCTCTTGATGAAAGTGAAAGAGGAGAGTGAAAAAGTTGGCTTAAAGCTCAACATTCAGAAAACGAAGATCACAGCATCTGGCCCCATCACTTCATGGGAAATAGATGGGGAAACAGTAGAAACAGTGTCAGACTTTATTTTGGGGGGCTCTAAAATCACTGCAGATGGTGACTGCAGCCATGAAATTAAAAGACACTTACTCCTTGGAAGAAAAGTTATGACCAACCTAGATAGTATATTCAAAAGCAGAGACATTACTTTGCTAACTAAGGTCCGTCTAGTCAAGGCTATGGTTTTTCCTGTGGTCATGTATGGATGTGAGAGTTGGACTGTGAAGGAGGCTGAACGCCAAAGAATTGATGCTTTTGAACTGTGGTGTTGCAGAAGACTCTTGAGAGTCCCTTGGACTGCAAGGAGATCCAACCAGTCCATTCTGAAGGAGATCAACCCTGGGATTTCTTTGGAAGGGCATGATGCTAAAGCTGAAGCTCCAGTACTTTGGCCACCTCATGCGAAGAGTTGACTCATTGGAAAAGACCCTGATGCTGGGAAGGATTGGGAGCAGGAGGAGAAGGGGACGACCAAGGATGAGATGGCTGGATCAAGGCTATGGTTTTTCCTGTGGTCATGTATGGATGTGAGAGTTGGACTGTGAAGGAGGCTGAACGCCAAAGAATTGATGCTTTTGAACTGTGGTGTTGCAGAAGACTCTTGAGAGTCCCTTGGACTGCAAGGAGATCCAACCAGTCCATTCTGAAGGAGATCAACCCTGGGATTTCTTTGGAAGGGCATGATGCTAAAGCTGAAGCTCCAGTACTTTGGCCACCTCATGCGAAGAGTTGACTCATTGGAAAAGACCCTGATGCTGGGAAGGATTGGGAGCAGGAGGAGAAGGGGACGACCAAGGATGAGATGGCTGGATGGCATCACAGACTCAATGGACGTGAGTCTGAGTGAACTCCGGGAGTTGGTGATGGACAGGGAGGCCTGGCATGCTGCGATTCATGGGGTCGCAAAGAGTCGGACACGACTGAGCGACTGAACTGAACTGAACTTGGAAACTAAATACATAATTTCATAGTTAATTCAATGGAATGCTTGAAGAATGAATTTTTTTTAAATCACAGAAAGTTGAACAAAAGACAAAGCATTGACAACAGAAAAGAAAAACAATTGCAGATGATTAATTCAAAATATCCAATATACAATTGATAAGAATCCCTAAAGTAAGTGTTAACTCTTCTCAAAATGTTAAAAAAAATTCTAAAATAGAAAAAAAAGGAGGAGAAAAGGAATTATCAAATAAATGAATCTCAATAGTTTCTAAGCTAAATGACCTGAGATTTTAGCCTGAGAGCCCTTAGCCCAACAATAAAATCACCTTCACACCTGGATGCATCACAATGAAACTTTAATACAGCAAGGATAAAGAAATTATCTTTAGAGCCATAAAGAGAAAAGATACATTGAGGATAAAGGAATGAGAACCAGATCATTATCTGACTGCAGCACTAGAGGCTGGAAGGCAATGTAATTTGACTTAAATCTTCTGTGGGATAATCATTTTCAACCTAGGTTTCAATGTCAAGTGAGAACACAAAATATTTCCAGACATGCAAAGATATAGGAAGTTTACTTCCCACACATCTTTTTAAGCAAGTTATCTGAGGATGTGCTCCAACAAAATCAGGAGAGAGAAAGACCAAGAAAACCATGGCTCCTACCTGGGATAAGAAAAGCGAAAGTGAAAGTCACTCAGTCGTGTCTGACTCTTCGCCACCCCATGGACTGTGTATAATCCATGGAATTCTCCAGGCCAGAATGCTGGAGTGGTTAGACTTTCCCTTCTCCAGGGGATCTTCCCAAGTCAAGGATCAAACCCAGGCCTCCCACATTGTAGGCAGATTCTTTACCAACTGAGCTATCAGGGAAGCCCTTGGGATAAGATAAGCTCTCATGTCACAGACAGTTTTGCAGTGGCCTAGGAAGGCATCATGGAGGAGGGCATGGCACCCCACTCCAGTATTCTTCCCTGGAGAATCCCATGGACAGAGGAGCCTGGTGGGCTACAGTCCATGGGGATCACAAAGAGTCAAACACGACCAAGTGACTAACACCACACAGCAAGGAAGTCAAAAATCCAGATTAGAGCTGGAGGATTAGGTGGGAGTTGCCTGAGAAGAGGGTGGTTTGAGAGATCTGGTTCTACTATTCAGAAGGACAAAGTATTTAAGGCAGGATAAGCAAAGGGGAAATGAAAAACAGAGACTGCTGGGGGGAAAAAAAAAGTACAATAGTGGCAATATAACATCAATAACTAGGTATACAGTGAATAATTTTTTTTTTTTAGTAATGAAAATTAAAACTCTTCATTGAATTTTAAAGTTTACTTTCAACCTACAGATAAAGGCCAAAAAACTTAATAATTATTACAGGATAATTATACATGTTTCCATACTTTGTGTTATTAAAGAAAAAATATGGAAAACAAAAAAGAGGGTTAGGAGCAGTAAGCAAGAAGGGTGCATGAGTTATATTTTCAACAGACTAAGTGAAAATTACTAGTATCAGAACATGCTTTTCTCAGTATAAGGAAAAAGAAATAAAAGTTTAATCAGTCGATTAAAACCACAAAGATTAAGTGGCAGTCATAGACGTATATTGGAGGAGGTGGTGGACGGTGCAACCAATCCAGCTCTTATCTGGCAGAGTATGTAAGAGCCAGTTTAGTTCAGTGGCTCAGTCGTGTCTGACTCTTTGCGATCCCATGGACTGCAGCACGGCAGGCTTCCCTGTCCATCACCAACTTCTGGAGCTTGCTCAAACTTACGTCCATCAAGCTGGTGATACCATCCAGCCATCTCACCCTCTGTCGTTCCCTTCTTCTCCTGTCTTCAATCTTTCCCAGCATCAGGATCTTTTCCAATAATTTGGCTCTTTGCATTAGGTGGCCAAAGTATTGGAGCTTCAGCTTTAGCATTAGTCCTTCCAGTGAATAGTCAGGACTGATTTCCTTTAGAATTGATTGGTTTGATCTCCTTGCTGTCTAAGGGACTCTGAAGAGTTTTCTTCAAAGCCATCAATTTTTTGGCACTCAGCTTTCTTTATGGTCCAACTCACATCCATACATGACTACATAGCTTTATCTAGACAGACCTTTGTTGGCAAAGTAATGTCTCTGCTTTAATATGCTGTCTAGGTTTGTCATGGCTTTTCTTCCAAGGAGTAAGCATCTTTTAATTTCATGGCTGCAGTCACCATCTGCTGTTATTTTGGAGTCCAAGAAAATTAAAATCTCTCACTGTTTCCATTGTTTCCCCATCTATTTGCCATGAAGTGATGGGATCAGATGCCATGATCTTCATTTGTGTATGTTGAGATTTAAGCCAGCTTTTTTATTCTCCTCTTTCACTTCATCAAGAAGCTCTTTTTCCTCTTCACTTTCTGCCATAAGGGTTGTGTCATCTGCATATCTGAGGTTATTGATATTTCTCCCGGCAATCTTGATTCCAGCCTGTGCTTCAAGTAACAGTAGACAAGGTCTAAAATTGGTAATACTAGAAATAACAGTTTAAACATATTATTCAGATCAGGAATTGGAAGATTTTTTTCTATAAAGGTCTACAGAGTAACTATTTTAGACTTTGCAGGTCATATGGTCTCCATCACAACTATTCAACTCTGCCATTGGACAGTCATAAAGAATTCATACGACTGCTTCAATAAAACTTTATTTATAAAAAAAGGCAGAGGGTCATATTTGATCTAAAGGCCATAATTTGCTGAGTCTAGATCTATATGGGAAATTGCCACATTTACAAAAACAAAAGACAATAATTTTCCAAATCATCATTAGGGACACCTTACAGATTAACCGGAGAAGGCAACGGCACCCCACTCCAGTATTTTGCTTGGAAAATCCCATGGATGGAGGAGCCCAGTAGGCTGCAGTCCATGGGGTCACTAAGAGTCAGACACGATTGAGTGACTTCACCTTTCACTTTTCACTTTCATGCATTGGAGAAGGAAATGGCAACCCACTCCAGTGTTCTTGCCTGGAGAATCCCAGGGACAGGGGAGCCTGGTGGGCTGCCGTCTATGGGGTCGCACAGAGTTGGACACGACTGAAGTGACTTAGCAGCAACAGATTAACACTTTAATTTCCTTCTTCATTTAACATTTGGAAGGAATCCTTTCTCTTGCTGTCAAAGTCAGGTGAAGAGCACAAATGGTCTACTAAGATTAAACAATGGTAACTTTTAAAAAAACTGTTTATTTTGTATTGGGGCAGAGATGATTAACAAACAATGTGATAGCTTTCAGTGAACAGCAAAGGAACTCAGCCATACATATACAAGACAATGGTAACCTTCCCCCAGTATTTAGGACAAGAACAGTCAACAGATGAAATGAACTTAAAATCAAAGCTTTAATCCAGCATCTCTTCATGTAAATCACTGATAAATGTATCCTTTTGGCAATTTTAGAATTGAATACAACTGGATTCTAAACTCCTTGAAGACTGTGTAATATCTGTTTACTTTTAGTTTCTGCCACAGTAAGTAGTACAGAGTTCGTGTGTAAAGAATATTTGGAAAATATAAACTTAATATACCTGTTCAGTTATTTTATGTTTCATTTACCAATATTTCATGGGGTTTCACAAAGAACTTCACTGGTACCATGCCCCATTTGAAATTTCAGAACCATGGTTTCAGGTTTAAACTTGGTATAGTCAACTTGACTTTAACTAGTTAGATGAACAGAGAAGCTGTATATCCAGATTATGAATTAAGGCTAGAAACTTTTGCAAATGGGTGCTAGTGGTAAAGAACTCACCTGCCAATGCAAGAGACATAAGACACATGGGTTCCATCTCTGAGTTGGGAAGATCCCTTGGAGTAGGAAATAGCAACCCACTCCAGTGGGCTACAGTCTATGGGTTCTCAAAGAGTCACACAGGACTGAAGTGACTTTGTACTTTTGCAAGGCTCCTTTCAGGCTTTAGAATTGCATGACAAGTAATGGGTCTTTTTCTACAGATATTTGAACAGCTATTAAAGATATGTTTAGGAAAAGAACCAAAATGCAATTGTTGATTACTGGCACTTTAAAAAATATTACTTATTTTTGGCTGTGCTGGGTCTTCGTTGCTACACATGCTTTTCTCTAGTTGTGGCAAGCCAGGGGTGCTCTCTGGTCGTGGCCCGTGGGCTTCTCATTTCAGTGGCTTCGCTTGTAGCAGAGCATGGACTCTAGGCATGCAGGTTTCATTACCTGTGGCACATGGACTTAGTTGCTCCACGGTTTGTGGGTGATATTTGAACAGCTATTAAAGATATGTTTAGGAAAAGAACCAAAATGCAATTGTTGATTACTGGCACTTTAAAAAATATTACTTATTTTTGGCTGTGCTGGGTCTTCGTTGCTACACATGCTTTTCTCTAGTTGTGGCAAGCCAGGGGTGCTCTCTGGTCGTGGCCCGTGGGCTTCTCATTTCAGTGGCTTCGCTTGTAGCAGAGCATGGACTCTAGGCATGCAGGTTTCATTACCTGTGGCACATGGACTTAGTTGCTCCACGGTTTGTGGGATCTTCCTGGATTAGGGATTGAACTGGTGTCCCCTGCATTGTCAGGCAGACTGAACCACCAGGGAAGTCTGCTAATTGGC
>SJXQ01010833.1:366698-483588 GCA_006408695.1 Aepyceros melampus | reverse complement strand
GGTTTCAGTTTAAATAAAGTCGCCTTTCCACACTGAAGCATAACCACAATTCATCATTTAATTATACATCATCTCATATGATAATTATGCAAAGCAGACTTTCATTACATCTCAAATTGAGCCCTGAAAACTGTGGATTTGGTGTAAATAACTGGAAATCAATCTACCTTTCTTTTTCTGAAAAGTGTTGCCTTTGAAATGTTATGGCTATAAGTATTCTTTCATGAGCATTATAAAATCATGCACAATTAAGAACTAAATTAAGTGTGAAAAGGCCACAACTCACTTTTGATAGCCATGTCTCAGAAAGGGTTTCATGGGTAAAAGTGTACAAAAATGGAGCTTGGGTACGGAAAGGGTTTGAGCACCTGTTTTCAGATCATATTGAATTTTGGGGTTTCTAGGTAATAATAATTGCTAATACTTTTTTTATCTTACCTATGCTGCATGAAAAGATATTTCCTGTGTGAGTATGACTGAAAAACAGAATGTAGGCTTTTCTGTATTCAATTTTAGAAATATTGAAATCTGAGATTATTCACATATCTGTGCTCTGGGTTCTCTCCCCACAGCGTTTTCCTTGAATTCAGAGAATTTGTGAAGGAGCGGTTGAGTGGATGGTGGCCTGCTCTCTGGAAAGATAACTGCACTGCCTGCTTTCATGAATATTACCATTAGACAATCAAAGGTTCAAATGAAAGACCCAGCTGGTGTCAGAGAACTGGTCCATGTGCAGGGTTGAGTGGGTGGGGAGGGACCCCCGTATAGTGGAATGGGTACGGAATCGTATATTATGAATATCTTAAGTGTCACTAAGGGTAAATTTTAGGTTATGTGTATTTTATGACAATAAAAAATGCATAGATATATTTCCTTTTGAGGGACTAATTTTCTCCCTGAATCTCACTCATTCCGTTCTAGGCTCCTATGGGGGGCACTGGTAAGGGAAAAAGGGCAGTATTAAAAAGGAATGAAATCTCCCTTGCAAAGTAACAAGCATTCAATTTCCTGAACCACTATGCACGAGATCTTCCCTGAGGAAGGGAGTGGGAGAGGAAGGAGAGAGTAGGGTATCTCTGAAGGAAGAACCTGAAAGAAAAGAGGCTACAACGAGCATGACCTGGTAATGGAAGGTTTTGCAATAACATTCAGGCAGGTTTCTGGCCTGATAAATCGTGTTTGTCATTCTGAGCCACAGACTCCTAGCTGTGGAATTAGCTCTTTGTCCTTGTAGCTCTTTGTATCATTGAGCCAACAAGTGACAGCTAAAGTCTGTGCCTATAAGGTCTGGTTAATAGTTTCAATAGCTCAATTAACAAAGACTGGCTACTGATCTGGATCAAACTTACAGGCAACACTCAGCACTGAAGAATGTTCAACTCTGCAGTAGATACTAAGAGTATGCTAAGAGACCAAGATACAAATGTCAGATCCTAAAGAAGTCACTTTATTTGAGAAGCTGTAGGAAAAAGTCTCCTAGGCATTGGATCCATACTTCCTGGGTTTAATGACAGCAAAGACTAAGTTTTAAGTGAGGTTGAAACTGAAAATTAACTGCCTGGAACCAGCTGGTTGGCAGAGGTTCTAAGTGACTAGGCTTACTTTCCAAGTAGATTTTTAGCTTTTTGAATATTTGGCCAAAACCAGTTCTCCAGTATTTCATCAACTCTTGGCTCTGGCAAACTGGAAGAGGAGGGCAGTTACAGCCTGCAGTGTGAGGGGGCTTGATGGCTTTTGTCTACAAAATCCATGAAATGTTAAAAATAAAATCTCAAAAGCATTATTACATAATGATGAGACATAGAGCTAAATATCAGCTGCCAGGTTGAACAGAGCATGCCCAGTCCAGTCCCTGACTCATGATCACTGCACCTGGGCTCTGTTGCGAGACCACAAGGATTTGGAAACAAGGCCAAAAAGAGGTTGCCCCTTAAGCTGGAACTACTCAAAACAACACAGAAAAGATATGCTGAAGTAACTCTCCGTAGTAGATGGGTTTGAAATATCTCCCCGATGATACTACACTCTGCAGACTAATCCAATGACAAAAACTGAGATGGTTCTCAAGGGCTATCAAGGACTCAATTGCATTGTAACACGTAAAATTGGAATGGGGGTCTGAAGGGTGTTGAAATAAAGCAGGATGAAAAAAACAGATTTGGAGACTTCATTCAGCATTGTCAAAGAGCCAGAAAAATTTTATCTGTGATACAGTTCTTGTTGTTTGGTGAGTAGGTCGTGTCTGACTCTTTGTAACCTCATGAACTGCAGCACACCAGGCTTCTTTGTCCTTCACTATCTCCCAGAGTTTGCTCAAACTCATGTTCATTGAATCAGTGATGCCATCCAACCATTTCATCCTCTGTCGTCCCCTTCTCCTTCTGCCCTCAATCTTTCCCAGTATCAGGGTCTTTTCAAGTGAGTTGGCTCTTCACATCACGTGGCCAAAGTACTGGAGTTTCACCTTCAGCATCAGTCCTTCCAATGAGTATTAACAGTTGATTTCCTTGATCTCCTTGCTGTCCAAGGGACTCTCAAAAGTCTTCTCTAGCACCACAATGCAAAAGCATCAATTCTTCAGCACTTAGCCTTCTTTATGGTTCAGCTCTCACATTCGTACATGACTACTGGATAAAACATAGCTTTGACTATACAGACCTTTGTCAGCAAAGTGATATCTCTGCTTTTGAATATGCTGTCTAGGTTTGTCAAAGCTTTCCTTCCAAGGAGCAATTGTTTTTTAATTTCATGGCTGCAGTCACCATCTGCAGTGATTTTGAAGCCCAAGAAAATCAAATTTGTCATTGATTCCACTTTTCCCCTTCTATTTGCCATGAAGTGATGGGAATGATGCCATGATTTTCATGTTTTGAGTGTTGAGTTTTAAGCCAGCTTTTTCACTCTCCTCTTTCACCTTCATCAAGAGGCTCTTTAGTTCCTCTTTGCTTTCTGCCATTAGAGTGGTATCATTTGCATATCTGAGGCTGTTGATATCTCTCCAGTTAATCTTGATTCCAGCTTGTGATTCATCCAGCCCAGAATTTTGCATAATGTAATCTGCATACAAGTTAAATAAGTACAGTGACAATATACAGCCTTGACAGACTCTTTTCCCAATTTGGAACCAGTCTATTGTTCCATGTCTGGTTCTAACTGTTGATTTTTGAACTGTACACACTACTATAGAGTTAGATATATTTTCTTTCACTAAAGAAAAGTTTTACATGTTAGAGTGAGGGAGTTTTCATTGGGCACTTCTATACATAAGATAAAGTATTTCCATGACTGTCCAATTTATTTTATTTGACTCACGTCTATACTCTTTAAGCAGTTTTTTCCCCCTATCTATTACTTCAGTTTTCCTGGTACCTAGATGGAAGATGGAAATATTCATTTCTTGAAAAGTTACACTTTCCAGTGTGAATTAATAAATAATATCTGATTTGGCATCCTAAATTTTTTGTGCAACAAGGTGACATATGTATACAAAAAGACATAGCCATATACATACATATCATGAATTCTCTGTGGGAGTGATATCACTTCTAAGAGGGTAAAAACTGGTTCTTAGGGGAAGGGGCACAAAAATCTTACTGTTTTTATACACAAATCATCAATATACATGTAGTATATAAACTTAAAAACAGTATAAGTATTCATGATATTAAAAAATCAAGAAACAGTGATATAAATGTACATACTATCTACATGTATGTATGTACTTCTGAATTTCTGAATAAATACTAGTTATAAACATATCTACAATTATATGATTGACTGACAGATAGATATATAGAGCTTTTATATCTCTATTTTATCAGTTTGGATTTTGTGTGAGTTGTCAGTTCAAATGATTATCTCACAAAGCTATGCCACATCTTAGACCTGCTAATTACCCACTTCGCACAGTGGATAGAACCCAACAAGACAGTCACTAAGGTACATCCTGGGCAGATCTCAATGCAAGATCATCGCAGCAGCAACACCAAAGAGTCGACAGTCTTCACTTTCACCCAAATGGCTCTCCTATGTGGCACTGAGTTTAAATGACTAATAACTCCTTCTTCCTTGCCCATCCTAGCACATCCACCCCGGGGAAATTGGATGGTTTCAGGCTCTTCACACTCTCTCAAACCTTTGGCCACACAGCTCTCTTGTGGAAAGCCTCTGCCATCAACTTCATCTGAAGTAAAATCCTACAGATGATCAACACCCAACTCGAACAGAGGCTCTTCACCAAAGCCTTCCTAAGCCTCACTCTAAAAAGAAAGCGTCCACTCTGTAAGCTTCCCTTGCTTTGTTTCTACTTCTCCCACTGTACTTGTCGTATTTTGCTCACAGGCAGCTGTCTCAATAAAGGTGGTCAATTCTACTGAACTGTGAGTGAGTGAGTGACAGTCACTCAGTCGTGTCCTACTCTTTGCGACCCCTTGGACCTAAGCGCACCATGCTCCTATGTCCAGGGAATTCTCTAGGCAAGTATGCTGGAGTGGGTTGCCATTCCCTTCTCCAGGACATATTCCTGACCCAGGGATTGAATCCGGGTCTCCTGCACTGCAGGCATATTCTTTACTGTCTGAGTCACTAGGGAAGCCCCTAGCCTACTGAAGTGTAGGCCTCTCTAAAAAATAAGGGTTTTTTTGGTGATTTATTTTAGAGATCTAGAATACCGAAAACAATGTCTGGAATGAATAAACTGTTGTGGATTAAAACTAAAGGGTCATCTGCCCTCAGTAACTAATAAACACCTACTGAGCACCCACTATGTATGGCACTTTTGCCTCTGTGGGAATAGAAGGATGATGACTAAGATGGGATTCATTTTTTCAAGGGGTTTAGAGTTCAGTAGTGTCTTAAGACAATCCATGGATTGACAATTTTTCAAGAATTAGAGGCTTAATGTGACAGCTATCAGGGAATTCAGGCCATCCTTGGGCCCTCAGAGACCTTTGGCCAGTCCAGGTGACAGACACAGCTCATTAAACTGGCCTCAGAGGGAATGCCCACTCCTACACATTTTCTTTCTGCAGACACAAAGCGACTACAATGCAGCAAATTCTTCAAATTAAATGATCTTTTCCTTTTCAAGTTCCAAAGAAACTGCTGAAGTTGATTTCTAAAGTTTTAGACCCAACACTTGTAGCACTTGGTTGAAGACAGCTGAAGTATGGAAAGAGCTCCATCACAGGGCCCCATGGACACCATGGAGAAGGCACCCTCCATTCATTTCATCCTGCCCTGACCTACAACCTGCCTCCTAAGACCTTGACAACGGATTTGTTTTGCTTGCTTGATTTCACATAGAAGAGAGCCTGAGGGTGCTGTTGCACGAGAAGGGACTGACAGGTTTCTAGTTTGACAAATTTAGCCTGCAGTCCTTAAGCATCTGAGGATGTACTGTTGTATAAACCCAGACTCCCCGAGACAGACTGCCTCCTGTATCCTTGCAGACCCTGACACACTTCAACTATCTGTATTAATGGGGCTCTGTTCAGAGCAAGAATCTCTTTTCTTCCCCTACTTAAGCATGATTAATTAAATGTCTAGACTGAATCTCTTTTTGTTATTTTCGTTGCCTTAAGAAAAAGAATCCATCCAAAATGAAGTCAAAGCCCTTATTTTCACTCTGAACTTGGCTATCAGTGAGAAAGGAAAAGTTCTATTTCTAGAACGAAAGAGCATTGGTGACTAGAAGTGAAGGGTTTAGGGTCTCCTGCTATACATTAAATGAGATTTGAGAACATATCCAGGGCCACTCTTCCCTAGAAACAGACACAAAATTGTGCCTATAAAGCATGAATGGGTACTATTTAGCTTTCTACTGCTGCCATGACAAACTGCCATAAATTTCAAGGCTTAAAACCACACAACCTTGTTATTTTATGTTCTGGAGGTCAGAAGTCTGAAATGAGTCTCACGGGCTAAAGTCAAAGGGCCAGCAGGGCTGGTTCCTTTCTGGAGCCTAGAGGACAATCTGTTTCCTTGTCTTTTCCAGCTTCTAGAAACTGCCTACATTCCTTGGCTTCTGGTCTCTTTCCATCTTCAAAGCCAGATATGGCTGGTCAAGCCATCTTCCCATTGCATCATTCTGACACTAACCTTTCTGCTATCCCCTTGCACATTTAAAGAGTCTTGTGATGACACTGGACATACTTTGGTTGAACCAGGCTATTCTCCCCGTCTCCAGGTGAGCTCATTAACACCCTCAATCCTGTCTGCAACCTAAATTTCCTTGTGTCATTTTACATAAGATATTTAATCCCTGGGGGATTAAGGCAGGGACATCTTTGGATGGCTAACCGAATGTATCTTCCTGGGGAAAAGGGGTTATTCTCTGTCAACAGATTCCCAAAGAGGAAGTTAAGAACCACTGGATCCATGCTACAACATGTCCTGAAACTCTAACACAGCTTCAATCTATTCATGCTATTGACAAGCTCCAAGGTAAAGGATTTAAGGCCATCTACCTGGGTCTCAACTTTATCCAAACTGAGTAATAAACAGGGGCACAAGAGACATGAGGAATGGTTCTGAAAAAATACATCTTTATTGATAAAAATTAATTGATTCCTTTTCTTTTTTGGCCCATCAAGACAAAGCATCTTAGATGGTTTTTACTAATGACTCAACAAATGAGAAGAAGAAGAAGAGGATAATTGACTTGCTAGATTCTTGAAAGGAGTGAGAGCCAATTCTGATGATCCAGAACACTTTCACCATCCAAATAACCATGCACAGTAATTAGGTTCTCGAGGAAGGACAGCACTGGAGAGACCTCCTTAATATGTCATTTCCAGTAGGGAATGATGGATCTAATTAGGAGGAGAGCCAGACAGCCAAGCTCTTATGAAATAAGAGTTTCTTTATAACTCTTATGAGTTATTACAGAGTGAATACTGATACAAAGCTGTCAGGAAGGGAGAGTTATCTTGGTAGATTTTCCTGTTTAATGAGTACTGTCAGGAGATACAAGAGTGTCAGAAGAGAAGCCTAATTTTTAATGTGTAATTTTATTGGGTTGAAGATGTTAATGAATGCCAGTTATGAGACTTCTAACTGCCTTTCCATGTGTATTTGAAATGCTGCTCTGTGCTGTAGGTTACTTTAACTTTAGTCAGATCTTTCCAAGTTTCTGTGCACTCAACAGAATATTCTCATCTCTACTACTCCAATTGGTCTATGGCCAAACCACCCTGAATGTACCTGATCTCGTCTTCCACAGTACTTCTTAAACTGTTGGTCTTAGTACACCTTCATATGTTTCAAAATTATTTGGGACCTCAAACAGGTTTTGTTGAGTTGGATAAATTAATCGATATCAGTAAGTAAGTAAGTAAAGTCACTCAGTCATGTCTGACTCTTTGTGACCTCATGGACTGCAGCCCACTAGGCTCCTCAGTCCATGAGATTCTCCAAGCAAGAATACTGGAGTGGGTTGCCATTTCCTTCTCCAGGGGATCTTCCCGATCCAGGGATCGAACCCGGGTCTCCCGCATTGGAGGCAGACGCTTTAACCTCTGAGCCACCAGGGAATCGATATCAAGCATGTTAGAAATAAAAACTGAGACGTTAAAAACACTTAATTCAGTACAATAATAATAAACTCATTATAGTACAACATAAGCAACATATTTATAAAATATAACTATATTTTCCCAAACAAGAAAAATATGAGAGTGATATTGCTTTCTATCTTCACACATCTCTTTAATGTCTGATTTATAGAAGATGGTGGCTTTCTCATATCTGCTTCAGTTCAATCACTTGTGAGATCCAGAAAATGCCTTTGTATCCTTGTGACAAATGAGACTGAAAAGGGCTTCTAATGTGGTATTACTACAGGAGTAGTTTTGATATAACATACTCCATGATGGGACTTCAGCCCTCCCTAGGGCTCCCACTTTGAGGACTGCTGCTCAGATACATTTTCATCAGGGAATTACTACTATATGGTCCCTTGATAAATGAGAAACATATGGGCTGCAGGGGACACACTGATCATAGAAAACACCCTCTTCCAGCTACATAAGAGAAGACTCTACATACACATGGACATCACCAGATGGTCAATACGAAAATCAGATTGATTATATTCTTTGCAGCTGAAGATGGAGAAGCTCTATAAGTCAGCAAACACAAGCCTAGGAGCTGACTCTGGCTCAGATCATGAACTCATTATTGCCAAATTCAGACTTAAATTGAAATAGAGAAAACCACTAAAGCATTCAAGTATGACCTAAAGCAAATCCCTTATACAGTGGAAGTGACAAATAGATTCAAGGGAATAGACCTGATAGAGTGCCTGAAGAACTATGGATGGAGGTTCATGACATTGTACAGGAGGCAGTGATCAAGACCATCCCCACGAAGAAGAAATGCAAAAAGGCAAATGGTTGTCTGAGGAGGCCTTACAAATGGCTGAGAAAAGACGAGAAGCAAAAGGTAAAGCAGAAAAGCAAAGATATACTCATTTGAATGCAGTTCCAAAGAATAGCAAGGAGAGATAAGCAACCCTTCCTAAGTGATCAATGGAAAGAAATAGAGGAAAACAATAGAATGGGATCATTCTATTGTACAGAGATCACTTCAAGAAAATCAGAGATACCAAGGGAACATTTCATGCAAAGATGGGCACAATAAAGGACAGACATGGTATGGAGCTAACAGAAGCAGAAAATATTAAGAAGAGGTGGCAAGAATACACAGAAGAACTGTACAAAAAAGATCTTCATGACCCAGATAGCCACAATGGTGTCTGAAGGCAAGTGGGCTTTAGGAAGTATCACTATGAATAAAGCTAGTGGAGGTGATGGAATTCCAGCTGAGCTATTTCAAATCCTAAAAGATGATGCTGTGAAAGTGCTGAACTCAATATACCAGCAAATTTGGAAAACTCAGGAGTGGCCACAGGACTGGAAAAGGTTAGTTTTCATTCCAATCCCAAAGAAAGCGGTGCCAAAGAATGCTCAAACTACTGCACAATAGCACTCATCTCAAAAGCTAGCAAGGTAATGCTCAAAATTTTCCAAGCTAAGTTTCAACAGTATGTGAACCGTGAACTTCCAGATGTTCAAGCTGGACTTGGAAAGGGCAGAGGAACCAGAGATCAAATTGTCAACATCCATGGGATCACAGAAAAAGCAAGACAATTCCATAAAAACATCTACTTCTGCTTCATTGACTGTGCTAAAACCTTTGACTGTGTGGATCACAACAAACTGTGGAATATTCTTCAAGAGATGGGAATACCAGACCACCTGACCTGCCTCTGGAGAAATCTGTAAGCAGGTCAAGCAGCAACAGTTAGAACCGGACATGGAAAAATGGACTGGTTCCAAATTGTGAACAGAGTACACCAAGGCTGTATACTGTCACCCTGCTTATTTAATTTATATGCAGAGTACCTCATGTAAAATACCAGGCTGGATGAAGCACAAGCTGGACTCAAGACTGCTGGGAGAAATACCAATAACCTCTGATATGCAGATGACATCACCGTTATGGCAGAAAGTGAAGAGGAACTAAAGAGCCTCTTGATGAGGATGAAAGAGGAGAGAGAAAAAGTTGGCTTACATCATGGCATCCGGTCCCATCAATTCATGGCAAATAGATAGGGAAACAATGGAAACAATGAGAGACTTTATTTTCTTGGGCTCCAAAATCACTGAAGATGGTGATTGAAGCTGCGAAATTAAAAGATGCTTGCTCCTTGGAAGAAAAGCTTTGAGAAACCTAGACAGCATATTAAAAAGCAGGGATATCAGTTTACCAACAAAGATCCACATAATTAAAGCTATGGTTTTCCCAGTAGTCGTGTATGGATGTGAGAGTTGGACCATAAAGCAGAGTGCCAAACAAGTGATGTTTTTGAATTGTGGTGTTGGAGAAGACTCCTGAGAGTCACTTGGACTGCAAGGAGATCAAACCTGTCAATCCTAAAGGAAATCAGTCCTGAATATTGGAAGAGGAAGCGAAGCTGAAGCTCCAATGCTTTGGCCACCTGATGTGAAGAACCGACTTGCTGGAAAAGCCTCTGGTTTCGGAAAAGATTAAAGGCAGGAGGAGAAGGTGACCACAGAGGGTGAGATGGTTGGATGGCATCACTGACTCGATGGACATGAGTTTGAGCAAGCTCTGGATGTTGGTTGGTGATGGACAGGGAAGCCTGCTGTGCTGCAGTCCATGGGGTCACATAGAGTTGGACACCACTGAACAACTGAACTGAAATGAACTGAATGGGCTGCAGAGGATGTGTGCTGGGGCTGAAGTCAGAGAAAAAGAGAAGCTTTATTCTACGATTTCAAAATATCACTTTAAATAAATTTACTTTAAATAGTAAGACACAGAGATAGACTGGGGGTCAGTCAGTCTCCAACATTATTGCCTGAGAAGAAGGACAGTCTTCTCCTTATTATGCATTTTGTTCTGAGAGTTTTCAAGCTTGAAGAGTTTTTAAGCAGTTTTTAAGTGACCTAGGTATAAAAGACGATTTCATTTTTCAGTTCAGTTCAGTGGCTCAGTTGTGTCTGACTCTTTGCGGCCCCATGAATCGCAGTACGCTAGGCCTCCCTGTCCATCACCGGAGTTCACTCCCGGAGTTCACTCAGACTCACGTCCATTGAGTCCGTGATGCCATCCAGCCATCTCATCCTCGGTCGTCTCCTTCTCCTCCTGCCCCCAATCCTTCCCAGCATCAGGGTCTTTTCCAATGAGTCAACTCTTTGCATGAGGTGGCCAAAGTACTGGAGCTTCAGTTTTAGCATCATTCCTTCCAAAGAAATCCCAGGGTTGATCTCCCTCAGAATGGACTGGTTGGATCTCCTTGCAGTCCAAGGGATTCTCAAGAGTCTTCTTCAACACCACAGTTCAAAAGTATCAATTCTTCTGTGCTCAACCTTCTTCACAGTCCAACTCTCACATCCATACATGACCACAGGAAAAACCATAGCCTTGACTAGACAGACCTTAGTTGGCAAAGCAATGTCTCTGCCTTTGAATATACTATCTAGGTTGGTCATAACTTTTCTTCCAAGGAGTAAGCATCTTTTAATTTCATGGCTGCAGTCACCATCTGCAGTGATTTTGGAGCCCCCCAAAAATAAAGTCTGACACGGTTTCTATTGTTTTCCCATCTATTTCCCATGAAGTGATGGGGCCAGATGCCATGATCTTCGTTTTCTGAATGTTGAGCTTTAAGCCAACTTTTTCACTCTCCTCTCTCACTTTCAACAAGAGGCTTTTGAGTTCCTCATCATTTTCTGCCATAAGAGTGGTGTCATCTGCATATCTGAGGTGACTGATATTTCTCCCGGCAATCTTGATTCCAGCTTGTGTTTCTTCCAGTCCAGCGTTTCTCATGATGTACTCTGCATATAAGTTAAATAAGCAGGGTGACAATATACAGCCTTGACGTACTCCTTTTCCTATTTGGAACCAGTCTGTTGTTCCATGTCCAGTTCTAACTGTTGCTTCCTGACCTGCATACAGATTTCTCAAGAGGCAGGTCAGGTGGTCTGGTATTCCCATCTCTTTCAGAATTTTCCACAGTTTATTGTGATCCACACAGTCAAAGGCTTTGGCATAGTCAATAAAGCAGAAATAGATGTTTTTCTGGAACTCTCTTGCTTTTTCCATGATCCAGCGGATGTTGGCAATTTGATCTCTGGTTCCTCTGCCTTTTCTAAAACCAGCTTGAACATCAGGGAGTTCACGGTTCACGTATTGCTGAAGCCTGGCTTGGAGAATTTTGAGCATTACTTTACTAGCATGTGAGATGAGTGCAATTGTGCAGTAGTTTGAGCATTCTTTGGCATTGCCTTTCTTTGGAATTGGAATGAAAACTGACCTTTTCCAGTCCTGTGGCCACTGCTGAGTTTTCCAAATTTGCTGGCATATTCAGTGCACACTTTCACAGCATCATCTTTCAGGATTTGAAACAGCTCCACTGAATTCCATCACCTCCACTAGCTTTGTTTGTAGTGATGCTTTCTAAGGCCCACTTGACTTCACATTCCAAGATGTCTGGCTCTAGATTAGTCATCATATAATAAGTAAAACAGAGAATGCATTATTATTCTTCAAAGGTACAAAGTCAAAGCACTTTATCACTGTTGACTTTGAAAATTTCCTGGCTTTGCCATTCACTTGCATTCAATACAACTAATTTCAAATGTTTTATTTTGTCCCACCTTGAATATCAGGTGCTTCAGTTTAGTTGGTCAGTTGTGTCCAACTCTTCATGACCCCATGGACTGTTGTACACCAGGCCTCCCTGTCTATCACCAACTCTCAGAGCTTGTTCAAACTCATATCCCTTGAGTCAGTGATGCCATCTCACCATCTCATCCTCTGTTGTCCCCTTCTCCTCCTGCCTTCAATCTTTCCAGCATCAGGGTCATTTCTAATGTCAGTTCTTTGCATCAGGTGGCCAAAGTACTGAAGTTTCAGCTTTAGCATCAGTCCTATTCAGGACTGATTTCCTTTAGGGATTGACGGGTTTGATCTCCTTGCAGTCCAAGGGACTCTCAAAAGTCTTCTCCAACACCACGGTTCAAAAGCATCCATTCTTCAGCACTTCAGTTCACATACTACGGAAGCCTGGCTTGGAGAATTTTGAGCATTGGTTTGCTAGCGTGTGAGATAAGTGCTATTGTGTGGTAGTCTGAGCATTCTTTGGCATTGCCTTTCTTTGGGATTGGAATGAAAACTGACCTTTTCCAGTCCTGTGGCTACTCCTGAGTTTTCCAAATTTGCTGGCATATTGAGTGCAGCACTTTCACAGCATCGTCTTTTAGGATTTGAAATAGCTCAGCTTGAATTCCATCACCTCCACTAGCTTTGTTCATAGTGATGCTTCTGAAGGCCCATTTAACTTCATATTCCAGGATGTCTGGCTCTAGGTGAGTGATCACACCATCGTGGTTATTGGGTCGTTAAGATCTTTTTTGTACAGTTATTCTGTGTATTCTTTCCACCTCTTCTTAATATCTTCTGTTTCTGTTAGCTCCATACCATTTCTGTCCTTTATTGTGCCCATCTTTGCATGAAATATTCCCTTGGTATCTCTAATTTTCTTGAAGAGACCTCTAGTCTTTCCCATACTATTACTTTCCTCTATTTCTTTGCATGGATACTTAGGAAGGCTTTCTTAACTCTCCTTGCTGAAAAACCCTGTTCTAAAGAATGACTGAAATGTTCATATCTTAGTACATGGGCATATCTTTTCCTAAAGGCAGCAAATATTTTCAATGGGACTCTAATCACTTCTCCTTCAGTCATATCTTTTAAGGAGTTTTTAAAACCCTAACATGATTATCATATGTTTATGATAAAATTTGAAAATGGTTGAGGGAATTATATGTTCAGATGAACATATGTCACTAACAAACAAATCAAAGCTATCTGGGAGGCCATGGGTTAAGCCATGCTTTAAAAAAGTAAGAGTACTCCACATGGAGTTTTTTGTTGTTCTTGCAAGAATCACGAGAGGTTTTAAGTCTAAAGCACATGATAAACCCCCAGAAAAGGTCTGCAATGCATGGCATTTGGAGACCAGGAACTATGTTTTTTTAGGGAGACCTTTGGACAGGGCTCATCACTTCATGGGAAATAGATGGGGAAACAGTGGAAACAGTGTCAGACTTTATTTTGGGGGCCTCTGAAATCACTGCAGATGGTGACTGCAGCCATGAAATTAAAAGACACTTACTCCTTGGAAGAAAAGTTATGACCAACCTAGATAGCATATTCAAAAGCAGAGACATTACTTTGCCGACTAAGGTCCATCTAGTCAAGGCTATGGTTTTTCCAGTGGTCATGTATGGGTGTGAGAGTTGGACTGTGAAGAAGGCTGAGCACAGAAGAATTGATGCTTTTGAACTGTGGTGTTGGAGAGGACTCTTGAGAGTCCCTTGGACTGCAAGGAGATCCAACCAGAAGGAGATCAACCTGGGATTTCTTTGGAAGGAATGATGCTAAAGCTGAAGCTCCAGTACTTTGGCCACCTCATGCAAAGAGTTGACTCATTGGAAAAGACCCTGATGCTGGGAGGGATTGGGGGCAGGAGGAGAAGGGGATGACCGAGGATGAGATGGCTGGATGGCGTCATTGACTCGATGGACGTGAATCTGAGTGAACTCCGGGAGTTGGTGATGGACAGGGAGCCCTGGTGTGCTGTGATTCATGGAGTCGCAAAGAGTCAGACATGACTGAGCGACTGAACTGAACTGAACTTGGACAGGGCTACCTGAGGAACAAACTTGGAGAAATCGTGTCTTTTTAAGACAAAGAAAGTCATTTCAGAATTTCATGTATGTCAAGTGAAAATCCAAGCAATCAATGATTTTTTTCTTGCTATTTTTTTCAATTTATAAAATTGTGAATTTTTAAAAAAGAAATACAAGTAAAATCACATTTATTTTATACCAATATTCACTGTCTACCACACAAAATAACTCTTTTTAAGCAAAGTTTTGGTGACCTCATGATGAACAGATCATAGCTTTAAAGCTTCAAACTTTTCCATGAAGTGAACAATAGTAACTAGGCAATCCCTTTCCAAAGTCCTTCAAATCTAGGAAAATGTATCAAATCATGTAACTATAGACACAATCATTCAGATGGTGATGAATCAGGAATAGAAGCTTCCAATGGAAAGGTAAGAAAGAGAAGGCCAAGGGCCTCTAATGGAGCACTTCAGAAAAGCCAGAACATGGCCTGATTATGGGCAATTACAAAGTGGAATTAAAATTTATCATCTATAATTATGGCACAGAATTGCTGTTCTGAGCTATAATCCCCAATCACTAAGACACAGTTCATCACGATAGAAATCCTGAAATGGCTCTTAGGAGGAAGGAGAAACAGGCAGAAAAGGAGAGAAGAAAGCCTACCCTCGTTTAGGTCCCATTAAGTCAAAGACAGGTTCAATGTCATATAAATGCACACGTAAAAAAATTATAAGCACTCCAACTTAGTGTGCAAATGCCCAGAAATTTAAGGGAAAAAAAAACTGTTGCCATAGCAACACCTATCAGCAACTAGCATAAACATGTTTTCTATGCAATTTAATAAAGATTTTCATGTTGTGATCATTTGTGTAGTTTTCATTTGATTATTTCACAGGGCATTGCCTGGCTGAAGAGTAAATTATTCACTGTGGGAGAAGAGAGCTCAACAGTTCAATAAATCAAGGTCAGACTTAATGACTGGGTAGAGAATTTTGACCTAAAAGTTGAGGTTTGGATGTAGATTATTTGGAGACATAAAAAACACAAATGGCAATTATTTTATTTATTGAAAGCACAGTACTTCTGTTTTTTGTACTGTGGTTCTGGGGAGAAAAACTTGGAAGTAGGAACCTGTTTAGTATTTAGAGCTCAGAGAGAGGATTTGTGAGTTTTCAAAGAGATTACCAAGGGGATGTGCCCTAAAGGGCTGATGGGAAGGGCAGGGAGGCTTATGGAGGAGGTGAAGTCACTTGGTCGTGTCAACTCTTTGCTACCCCACGGACTGTAGCCTACCAGGCTCTTCCATCCATGGGAGTTTCCAGGGAAGAGTACTGGAGTGGGTTGTCATTTTCTTCTCCAATGGGGAGAGGCCCTGGGTTAAAATCCTAGGGCAAGTGGCTTCACCTCCAGGCAACTCTTGGGAAATTTACATTTAATGCATTACACTGACAAATCTCTAGCTCTTGCTACATTTCATTTCCTTCCATTTTCCAGGGCCCATTGTATTTATATTACCTTTTACTGGATGATAATTGCATTCAATAGCTAGCCTACATCCTGTATAAGACACTGGGTCAGGCTATAGAAGGCACAGTTTTCAGTCCCTAGGTGTTCTAGATGTTCAGTAGCTCCACCTCTGTTGACGGCTCTACATTCCCATCTGTTTCCTAGGCCTCCCAGTTCACACTTTCACCACACCCTCCAACTGCTCAATGCTGGGCTTCTGGAATGACCAAGATGATGAAGGAAACTTGAGTTTCAGATTAGTGGGTTGAAGAGTCACTTCACCATTTTATTACATCTTTAATTTGGAAATGTTTTAGTTTTATAGAAAAGTTTCAAAGATAGCAGAGAGAGTTTCTGTTTACCCCTCATCCAGTTTGGATTTCATCAGTTTTCCCATTAACATCCTCTTTCTGGTCAGGATGCATTCATTTGTCATGTCTCTTTAGTCTCTTCTCACCTGTGAAAGTTTTCCAGTCTGCCTGTATTTTTCATGACCTTGACAGTTGTGAGGAGTACCGGTTGGGTATTTGATAGAATGTCTAAAATTGGGTTGCTCTGACATTTTCCTCATGAGGAGACTAGGTCATGGATTTGGGGAAAGAATATCACTGAGGTGCTATGTCTCTCTTATTACAATAACCTTGATCACCTGGCCAAGGCAGTGCTTGCCAACTTTCTCTGCTGGAAAATTATTATTACTATTTTACTCCTTCACATACTCTATTCTTTGAGCTGACAAGGAAGAGAGGGTGCCACTAAGGTCTACATCTTAGAGAGAAAAAGTATTTACATCAGTTATTTGGAATTCTTCTGTAAGGAAGATTTGTCTCCTCTCTCCCACCAATTTATTTGTTAAATGATTCATTTTTATTATAGACTCATGTTTACTTGAGATTTACTTTGGGTTATAACAATACTATGTGACCGGATAAACAACACGGTCTTAACTGTATAGCACGGGATGTGAAACTATATTGAATGTCCTGATATATTATCCGATATTGGGAAAGAATATGAAAAATAATATATATATATATGTATAATGAGTCACTTTGCTGTACAGTGAAAATTAACAAAACATTGTCAATCAACTCTATGTCAGTAAAATTAAAACAAACAACTCAAAATAAAATCAATACTATATAATTATTTTATTGCTCAAATTTTCCAGGCTTGGCCAATGGGTGGTCTTTTTGATTGGCTGCTATGTCCCTTTAACTTTTCTTTTTTGTTTTCTTTTAATATTTCGTTACTTTCGAGCATTACAGGATGCCATAGATGTTCTTTCCCTGTTCTAATCCCCAAATCAGCCATTTCTCCAAGGAGCCTTGTGTCCTTTTATTGGAAAAAGGATAATTCTTTCCTTTTAAGAGAAGGCTTTTTATAGGAGTCATGTGCCTTAACCTGAAAATTGATCTTACTTATCGATTCCAAGTAAAATGACTTATTGAATATAAAACTCACTATATTCTGTAAATACCTATTTAGCAAAACTGAGTACTAAATTGTGAAAGTGCAGGTTCAGGGACAAGCCTATGGGAAAAAATGTTGTACTTCTATAGCATGAATTTGTTGTTGTTTAGTCCCTAAGTTGTACCCGACTCTTTGCAACCCCATGGACTGTATCCCACCAGGCTCCTCTGTCCATGAGACTTCCCAGGCAGGAGTACTAGAGTGGGTTGCCATTTCCTTCTCCAGGGGATCTTCCCAGTCCAGGGATCAAACCTATGTCTCTGCATTGGCAAGTGGGTTCTTTGCCACTAAGCCACCAGGGAAGCCCATAGCCTGAATACTTAGAACTAACTAGTGTTTACACACAGAAACATATGGCAGAAGAATTCCTTTTTCTCAGATGGAATGAACTCTACCAACCCATGTCTCATCATTTGTCATTATTTTACCGTAAAATAGAAACCTGAGCCATTAAGATTTCAAAAATCTATCATTCGGCTAATCTCCATTTATGAATGTTTGAAGCAGCACACTTACTCAAATTTGGAAAGTAAATCCCATGAAATGTGAAGTGTGATGCTCAGACAACATCATATTAATATCATCTAACAAGCATCTTGAAGATACGTCCTCACTAAAACTCAGTTCTTGGCCAGATGCAACATTACTTAAAAATGTAGTTTGCAGCAGTGTTTCACATCCCACTTGTCGGGATACAGTGGGGTCAGAATTACTTGGCAAGTATTTCAGAGCAAAGAGAATTTAGGGGAAAGTGAAGTTCCCTGGGATTCCCACTTGACAGTTAAAGTTGTGTGTCAACAAGTAATACCCCATGAATATTTTCATGTTCTGCATGGTCTGCACTGGCATCTGGGTTAAAGGAGGCCAGAATTGCAACATTCAAGACTGAGGCCTTGGTAGTGATAGAGACTTCTGTCTCCCTGGAGCCATTTGTTTACATGTCAGTGTGCCAAGGTAGAAATCTTCCCCTCTCCTCCCCAGACAGGATTTGTCCCCATTTTAGAACAGTGTGATCCTCTCTTTCTCCAGAAGGTATGACTGACGTGTCAGAAGTTCCTATATAAACTTTGGGTTATAATTCTGGAGTTATTCTCTTGTGATGTGAAGCCTGGATATACAAGTAGACATACGTGGCTTGCACTGGTTGGCTCTGAAAAGAAATGGGACTTTGGGAAAAGTTTCTCTATAACCTGTCTGTCTCTAACCCAGAGGTCTGGTGTGTGTGTGTTTGTACACTTACATATATGTAGCTTTGACAGGCTAATTTGTTAGACTGAGGCTAACATTTCAGACCTTTCACAGTTTCAGGCCTAACACAGCACCAATACTCCAAGGAAACCAGGGCTGTGTTTCCATAGGCACACACTGGTGTGGTGATACCTGTGACTTTTGCCTGCTATGTCTGTGCCCATAACATGAATGTTGCTACAATATTTTGGATGTTACCCTGATGAGAAACACCAAACACACTAAGCTCCAAGGTTTTATGTGGGTAATGTCTTTCCTTTATGCTTTGCTTTGCGTCTCAGCAGGCAAGGGCAGTTCACAGGGTGTGTGTTTATGTGAATTTTCAACTCAATTTCCTGTGTTTCATTTTGTTTCTCATTCAACTAGCACCATCTGAAGAGAATGAAGGATTTAATCATAACACTTTGTACATCTTTTGCACATTTTTTCCTCCCAAGGAGCTAAAATGACTTCACACTGAGTTCCTCAGAGATCAAGAAAGAAGTCTCAAAAACTGGCTTTTCACTGGAGTAGAGCTGGGAGGAGCAGCTGCAGGAACCCAGGAAGTGAGGTCTGCTGCCTGTTTGTGCTCTGGCCCTGCACAGACCGGAGCCCGCAAGCCCGACGGCTGGGGAGGCCCTGTGGCCACACCGCCGCTTAGGAAGCCAGGAGGCAATATATTAAAAAAGAAAGAAAGAAGTCTCTGAGGTAGTTACACTGCAAATATTTTCATAAGTGTTCAGATGAAGAAAATGGGGCCAGAGATATATCTGCTTATGGCCAGTATGAGAAACCAGCAATATGGGTCAATGTCCTGGATATTATGGTTAAGAAATATTTAAATATTTCATTTGAGTTAGTAAGAAGACAGAACTTAACATTTTCAAGTTACAGAAAGATTTAGTTTCCCAACCTCTCTGGGGAGTAACCAATCTACTCTTCCCCCATACACAGGTTCATGTAAGCAGGATGTAGGTTTTTAAGCCTAAATCACATACATTAAGCTAATGGAAAATGACATAGAGTTCTGTGAGCAACTCTGCTTCACTTACTAAGACAGACTGAACTAGACATAGGTAGCATTTGATCAATGAACGGAGGACTGGAATCTGTAGACGTGTGTTGGCTGAAATCTATCCCATAGGGGGAAAAAAACTCCCCAGTTTCTACATACCTACTAGGACTGGAGAAATCTACTTATCCTCTAGCTTGATAGCTACTTAACATCTAATTGTCATAGAGTCAATGAAAGCTTTTAGTGAAAAAGACATTCACAGGCCTATGGTACTCTGTCTTGTTTTTTCTTTGCAAATATAATGTGCCATTTAGTAAGTCCTCCTAGTTTCCCCTTAGGTCTGATTTGTAATGTGGATCATCCCAATATTCATCTTTCAAGCACCACTTCCTCAGGTTCATAAAATGTGCTGTGAGAGAAAGCTGTGGGAGCCATGAAAGTGCCACTCTTTTGCTCAAAGATTTTGAGGTTCACTATTCTTAACCTCAAACCAACCTGGTGCCTACAGTCTTAATGGAGAGCGCATAAACCTGCAAAATACTATGCACAAGTCTATGCATGCATAGTCTCGGGACAGGCATAGTCTAGGGACAGGTTCAGTACTGTCATCAGATTCTCCCAAAGGGTATTGACCCAAATTAATCATTTGTGGTCTAAGGTAATTTTTTCTAACCTTAATTTCATTATCATCCCTAAGAAGCCCTTTAGACCTGTTTTCCTAATACACTTCCCCATACCCCATGAAATTTCAGCATCAAAGATCTACCATGTATCTGTTTATGTACAATAGTTATTAGTGCTTTATACATGAAAAGAATAAAGTAAAATTTGTCCCCTGAGAAGCAATTTTTGTCCCACTCAGAGGTAACATCAGCCTCCACTGAAAATGCAAGGGTCACAACTAAATTGCTCACAATTCTAGCCCGAATCCTACCCAAGCTGGCAGTGTGTCAGGGACATTGTCCTAGCCTCAAATCTACCCCCACAACCATAAATTTCACTGGTCCATAAGTTGTATGAAGATGATATTAGAGTCACTGACTCACTGTTCCTCGAGCTATCTCAAGGTTTTTCTATCTCAGCAGCTTATTCAGAGTATTGTCAGCTTTGGTGTGGTGTTTTCCCCTTAGAATTCTCCTTTGCTTCCATGACACGGTTCATGCACATATATACTAGGAGCATGGCATAATTTTTAAGACTTCAAACTTTGGGGTAGATGGTAGGTTTGCCTTGACCACACCATGACGAGAAAACTCAATTTTGAGTAATGGTGATAACAATAATGTTTATTTAGTAAGTATCTATTGATTTTGCCAGGGACATTTCCCCTTGTCAGTTCTCTTTTGAGGAACAGCTAACCTCATCCCCTCATCCCATTTGAGGTGACCCCAATAACCCAGCTCCTTTGGTAGGAGCAGGACTTAATTGAAAGTGAAAGTCGCTCAGTCATGTCCGACTCTTTGCAACTCCATAGACTATACAGTCCAAGGAATTCTCCAGGCCAGAATATTGAAGTGGGTAGCCTTTCCTTTCTCCAGAGGATCTTCCCAACCCAGGGATTGAACCCAGGTCTCCCACATTGCAGGCGGATTCTTTACCAGCTGAGCCACAAGTGAAGCCCAAGAATACTAGAGTGGGTAGCCTATCCATTCCCAGTGGATATTCCTGACCCAGGAATCATACTGGGGTCCCCTGCATTGCAGGCAGATTCTTTACCAACTGAGCTATGAGGGAAGCCCAGGACTTACTTAAAGTGAAGTGAAGTCACTCAGTTGTGTCCGACTCTTTGCGATCCCATGGACTGTAGTTTACCAGGCTTCTCTGTCCATGGGATTTTCCAGGCAAGAGTACTGGAGTGGGTTGCTATTTCTTTCTCCAGGGGATCTTCCTGACCCAGGGATCGAACCCAGGTCTCTTCCATTGCAGGCAGACACTTTACCCTCTGAGCCACCAGGGAAGCGCCAGGACTTACTTAGGTCTGGCCAATGATCCTATTCCATCAGGACTGGCTACCCAATTTGTGGGATGCAATGGAAAATGAAAATGCAGGACCTTGTTTCAAAAATTAAGAATTTCAACACAATGGCAACAGAGAATTAAAAACATGGGAGCATTCTAAGTGCACAGTTCCAGTGAGGCTGCTCAGATCACACACTCATGAAGCAAGCCCTACATTTCATACTTCCAGCCACAATGAATGGTCCAGGCACACACACAAAAGCAAAAGATGATTGTTAGGCTTCTGCTTTGTGTGGGAGGGACAGCTAGAAAAGAGAAGCACTCTTTCTGCCAGTACTAAAGCTTGTAAGAGGTAAGCCTGAGACTGAAAGTGGCCAAGAGAATCTGCCTGAAAATGAAGCCAGCTCAGAGGAAAACATGCTGGCAAGAAAGAGCAGAAATGAGTGAATTTTGCTAACATTGTTGGAGCCTTTGGGTCCATCTCCATTCCTGAATAATAGGCAAAAAATCCTTCTTTGTTCTCAAACCAGTTTGAATTGGAGTTTCTGTCACTTGCAACCAGAAGTCTTAACTAACAAAATTACATTTCATGGTTGTTAGTAGGACAGTCTCTGGAACAGATAAATATTAAGTATAAAGAATACACAGAAGAACTGTACAAAAAAGATCTTCATGACCCAGATAATCACGATGGTATGATCACTCATCTAGAGCCAAGTCCCTTGGACTGCAAGGAGATCCAACCAGTCTATCCTAAAGGAGATCAGTCCTGGGATTTCTTTGAAGGAATGATGCTAAAGCTGAAGCTCCAGTACTTTGGCCACCTTATGTGAAGAGTTGACTCATTGGAAAAGACACTGATGTTGGGAGGGATTGGGGGCAGGAGGAGAAGGGGATGACAGAGGATGAGATGGCTGGATGGCATCACCGACTCGATGGACGTGAGTCTGAGTGAACTCCGGGAGTTAGTGATGGACAGGGAGGCCTGGTGTGCTGTGATTCATAGGGTGGCAAAGAGTCAGACACGACTGAGCGACTGAACTGAACTATCTCCTACTAGCCTGAGGCACTCTTCACTCTAGTCACAAAGAAATAAAAGGGAGAAGACAGCCAATATTTACCAAACACCTACTGTTAGGCAAACTGTTACATATTTTCAATATATTCACTTATACATTTCTGTATCTATTTCTATATATCTATGTCCTTGGAATGGATCTTCATCTCTTTGTCTACAGACAAACTCCCAATTCAGCTTTTAGGACACACATCAGCCAAGTTCGGAAATAACTGGACCAGATGACATCAAGGGTCCCTTCCATTTCGAAGATTCTGAGAACCATCATCTTTCCAGTCATGAAGTAGTTTCCAAAAGCAATACAAGCTAGAAGGTGCAAAAGATTTCACCGTTAAACTCATCTATGACAAAAAATACAATTAACCAACCAAGTGAAATGTGTAAGCCATTACTGGTCCTCATTTCAAAAAAAAAAAACAAACTTTTAAGGCAGTCTGGGCCAACTGGGGAAATCAGAATACAGGTCAGAGAACATTACAGAATTGTGGTTATGTAAAGAGAATGACCTTGTTAGGAGATGCTTGCTTACTCTTCGGGGTGAGGTGTCAGTGTCAGCAACATATGAGCAAATGGTTCAGAAAAGAAAAAGAAAAAAATGAGGCAAATATGGCAAAATGTTAAATCTACTGCTCAATTTTTCTGTATGTTTAAAAATTTTTTATAACAAAAAGCTGGAAAAAAATAGAGTGGCAGATTATCATGAGTCGCTACCTAAATAAGATGACTGCTACACAACCCCAGAGCTGATCTAACCACAGGAAAACGTCACTCGCTCTCGGAAGCCAGCTTTACCCAGGTTTCCCCGCAGGAGCCCTGCCTGGGAATCTTTGCGTCCTCTGGAATTGCTCAGAAAGTGCTCTCCTCCCCTGTTCAGGGAAACTGGCCCCAGGTCACAGCTCTGAACCCAAGTAGGTGAAAGGGAACCCACCTGGCAAACAGTAATGAGCAGGTAGAGACCTGAGTAAGAACGTTCCCAAAGGGCACAAAGGAAGTAGACGCCTAGATGCCAATTACCCTCCTCCAGCGCCAGCCACCACCCAGGCAGCTGAAAGTACAGTCTGTGGAGTGAGCACCAGCCTGGGCCCTCGCCTACATCAGCCTCTTCCCAGCTGTGCCTTCCCAGCCAGGCTCATTTAATTCCATTTTTAATGGAATAGTTGCTATGTGACTGGCACTGGTCAGGCTTTTTTTTAATTGGAGGATAATCGGTTTACAGTGTTGTGTTGGTTTCTGCAGTGGCAATCAGCTGTAAGCATGCATATACCCCTCCCTCCTGAAGCTCCCCTCCCAGCCCACCCCTGGGCCATCATGCAGCACCAAGCTGAGCTCCCTGCGCTACACCGCGGGCTCCCACTAGCTGTCTGTTTTAAACATGGTGGCGCATATACGCCAATGCTGCTCTCCATTTGTCTCACCCCTCCTTCCCCTGTGGAGTCCACAACTGTTCAAGCTTTAAATATCCCTAGGCTTTGGTCTTCTGATGTGTAAACTGGGGATATGATAGCACATCCCTCGATAAGTGAGAATTAAGACAGGCAGTGTTCAGAACATGGGCTCACTCGATGCTATCAACCACTACCCACGAAGAAGAGCGTTCGCAAACATCACAAACATAGGACCGCTTTGAAGACGGCCTTCTGTTTATGGCAGTACTGCCATTCAGTTCAGTCGCTCAGTCATGTCCAAATCTTTGTGACCCCATGAACCGCAGCACACCAGGCTTCCCTGTCCATCACCAACTTCTGGAGTCCACCCAAACCCATGTCCATCGAGTCAGTGATGCCATCCAACCATCTCATCCTCTGTCGTCCCCTTCTCCTCCTGCCCTCAATCTTTCCCAGCATCAGGGTCTTTTCAAATGAGTTAGCTCTTCACGTCAGGTGGCCAAAGTATTGGAGTTTCAGCTACCACTTGGTCAAAAACAACTATTACTATCTTTGAGTGAAGATGTATCTAAGCATCTCATTTTGCTCCCTCCTGAAACGTCACTAGAAACTACAATCAGTAAAAGGAGTCGTGAACACAATGATCAGAACAGAAGAGGAGACAAGAGCAGTAAAATTTTGAAAGCTGCAAAGCAGATGGACCATGGTCACTGACTAAGCATGCCCAAGAAAGCTGGACGTCCAAGCCAGTAGCAGGGAAAGCTGCGAACCAGCACAGTAAAGACTTGAGGGAGGCAGGAAAACAGGTCAGGGCCCAGAACCTGTCCCTTTTCTCTTCGCTCGGTCCTTCAGTCATGTCTGGCTCTGCGATCCTACAGACTGTAGCCCGCCAGGCTCTTCTGTCTGTGGGGATTCTCCAGGCAAGAATGCTGGAGTGGGCTGCCATGCCCTCCATGGACTGGCAACTGCCTCATCCCTATCCAGACAGAAGCCTGAGGTTTTCCCCTGCGTTTGGCCTTCTGGACTGAGGGATGCCATGCACAAAAGTAGACTCAGGCATTATCCTGAAAACTGGACAGAAGTTTGCCATTCCTCTGTTCTGAAGCCAGATTCCTTCCAGAGAGGAGTCTGGAAAGCTACGCAGAGAAGGGAAACTTAAAATCATTACAACCTCAGAAACAAGAGAACATACTGCATCTTAAAGCAAGAACAGCATGTTATCGTAAGAAACACTCAGAGACTAAAAAATAGCCTTTGAATATTAAAAGTATAACCATAGAGTTTTCTTAAATCCAAATATAAAGTTTGGGAAGTAAAAGTTAAGAAAATCTACCTGTAAGTAGATGGAAAACAGAAGGAAACAGGTAAGAAAATGAGAAAACCTTTACAAGGCTCACATCCAAAATAGGTGTTTCAGGAGGAATTACGGAGAAAATATGAGGGAGAAAAATAACAAAATATTCAGGAAAATTTCTCCAGAATAGGAAGAATTGTATTTTCTGATTTAAAGGGCCCATCAAATACTCAATGGATGAAAATAGACCCACACTAAGACAGACCATTTTAAATTTCAAATCACTGAAGTCAAAGCAGAAAATGTGTGTGTGCGTGCTCAGTTATTTCTGACTCTTTGAGATCCCATGGACTGTAGACCTCCAGGCTCCTCTGTCCATGGAATTTTCCAAGCAAGAGTACTAGAGGGGGTTGCCACTTCCTTCTCCAAGGGATCTTCCTGACACAGGGATCGAACCTGCATCTCCTGCATCGCAGGCAGTTTCTTTACCCACTGAGCCATTGGGGAAGCCCCCAAATCACTGAAGTCAAAGCAGAAAACAGTCTGTGGAAATTCAAAACCAAACAAACAAAAGGTTCACATAAAAAGGATCAGGAATCACAATTCTCCTGGTCAGGAAACTGCTGCTTGTGAGGACAGGAAAGATCCCCACACAGGAGAGCTGACGAGAGCCCTGCTGGGCCCCCAGGCGCAGACAACCGGCTGGAATGAAGCGGGGTCCCACTGCTCTGCCAGCTTTCTCACTTGAGGACTGAACGCCATGTACCTGGCCCAGACTCCTTCTAACCCATCCTCAGCTGGGCTTGGCTGGATCCTGATCATACACTGAGGCAGTTCCTGTTCTCTTTTGGAGTTCTGCAGCCAGCATCAGCAAAGGACACTCACTTCCCTGACAGAAGGTTCTGCTTTGACCTACCCCGGTAACTGCAGGGAGGCCACAGAGAGCCGGCCACGCCCTCTGATCATATCTCTGCTGTCCTTCCAGTGTTCACTTCACACTAAAGCCTCCCAGGTCCCCTGAAACGGTAGTAAATGTCTCCCAAGATTCACCCAGAACACTGCCCACTGACCCTTTCAGAAAGGGCCCCTTTTGGGAAAAGTCAAGGAAGCTGAAGCCGTTCTGTCTCCCTCGTTTTTCCTGGAAGCTTTCATCTCAAAGTGACAATAAATCCTGTCCTTTCCTTACATAGTCAGCATTGTGCTTGCAATTACCAAACAAAATTTTAATCTCAAAGGGAGAAAGCACTAGCATTTTTTTTAATAAGCCTGTTTGGACCTCATCTGGGCTCTGGGGGAAATAATTTCCTTATCTCAGTTTATTTAATGAATAATCCACTGTTAATAAAGACACAGTTTATCGTCCTATAAAAACCGGTTTGTACTTAACTGCAAAAATTAATAAGGTATGATCATTATAGACTTGTAGAAATGATTCATCACAAAGGTATTATGATTTTGTTGCCCTCTGGAACATTAACCAATTATATCTAACTCAGCACTTTCATTGACACAGTCCTTTCTCTAGGGACTACTTAGATATCTGTTTCTTGCTGCTGCTGCTGCTAAGTCACTTCAGTCGTGTCCGACTCTGTGTGATCCCATAGACGGCAGCCCACCAGGCTCCCTCTTCCCTGGGATTCTCCAGGCAAGAACACTGGAGTGGGTTGCCATTTCCTTCTCCAGTGCATGAAAGTGAAAGGTGAAAGTGAAGTTGCTCAGTCATGTCTGACCCTTCACGACCCCATGGACTGCAGCCCACCAGGCTCCTCCGTCCATAGGATTTTCCAGGCAAGAGTACTAGAGTGGGGTGCCATTGAGGGCCCTCTATTCATTCCTACTAATCCAATCAAGTGAATCAATATAACCTTAAAGTCAACACCACTAAGTGGCAACAAGGTTAAAAAATTCACCATTATCTAACCTGGTACTCAACAAATTTTTTGATCCAGTCTCTAAATATTAAAAGACACACAGATACTAAGAAATGCATTTAAATCAAACAATTAGCTACTGTCCTTAAATTGTAAAGTCCTTCAAATTACAAAAAGATTCCACGAGAAAAGAGCATAAAAATTATATTCTAAAATACAATAATCCGTTTAAACTATCTGAGACTTATCCTACAATTTTCAAAGATATTCACATAGTAAATCTTTTAATGGCTAAAACTCAGAAACAACCAAAACATTCACCAATACGGGGCCAATAAAATATATTAAAGTACTTCTAAACAGTGGCATGCTTTACAGCATTTTTAAAATGAGGTAGGTCCACACTGATATGATTATGTCCTTTTATTAAGTAGGTTGCCCAACAGTATCCTGGTACTATCCCCTCCCGGGGCCTCCCAGGTAGCACCACTGGCAGAGAACCTGTTGGCCAATGCACGAGATGTAACAGTTGCAGGTTCGATCCCTGGGTTGGGAAGATCCCCTGGAGGAGGGCACAGCAACCCACTCCAGTACTCTTTCCTGGAGAATCCCAGGGACAGAGGAGCCTGGTGGGCTACGATCCATTGGCTCACAAAGAGTTGGACAAGACTGAGGTAGTCATGTATGGATGTGACAGTTAGACTGTGAAGAAGGCTGAGCACCGCAGAATTGATGCTTTTGAACTGTGGTGTTGAGAAGACTTGAGAGTCCCTTGGACTGCAAGGAGATCCAACCAGTCCATTCTGAAGGATATCAGCCCTGGGATTTCTCTGGAAGGAATGATGCTAAAGCTGAAACTCCAGTACTTTGGCCACCTCATGCGAAGAGTTGACTCACTGGAAAAGACTCTGATGCTGGGAGGGATTGGGGGCAGGAGGAGAAGGGGATGACAGAGGATGAGATGGCCGATGGCATGACAGACTCGATGGACATGAGTCTGAGTGAACTCTGGGAGTTGGTGATGGACAGGGAGGCCTGGCGTGCTGCGATTCATGGGGTCGCAAAGAGTTGGACACGACTGAGCGACTGAACTGAACTGAGGTGACTTAACACAGCACGTCCCCTCCTAGGGACTGGAATTGAGGGTGCAAAGTAAAGAAACAAGGAGTTCTAACTTATTCTAATCTTTTACTTGATACACTCTGTGCTGTTTCTTTTTTTTTTTTTGGCACTTGGGATCCTAGCTCTTAGACCAGGAAGAGAATCCCTGCTCCCTGCAGGGGAAGCGCAGAGCTCTAACCACTGGACTGCCAGGAAGTTCCCTGGTTTCCATTTTTCACTTGATGTTCTTCTGTAACATTAAAAAAAAAAAAAAGTTCACAACCTGAATGTATTACGGTAATCATTTAAAGGAGTCGATAATGATAAAATAAGATAAATTCTTTACCCTGGAGTCCAGAAGTGAATTCATAAATGACCAGCCAGTTAAGGCTGCCCTAATCCTAGTGGGCGGAGGAGGATGGAGGTGGGGAAGGCGTGTCTCCGGAAGAGGAACACTGCGCCCTCCCCCTGCTCTCATTAAACCAGCCTTTCCTGCAGCATCGATACTCAAGATAACTTCGGGTTTTCTTTTTAAGGACAAAGAGGCTTGCAACAATATTATCGGCTTAAAAGAAAAAGTCTAATGTTTGTTCTACGTCTGAAAACTATGCTTGCAAAAACAGATGACAAGTGTCTGAAGATGATGGAAAAGAAGTGTGACAAGCCTGAGAGTCAGAGGCTTGGGAATTGTGAAGCTAAGGGGTGTTATAGTGCGGGTAGGTGAGGAGTTTGAGAGAAGAGGCGGCACAATGAGAAGAGAAATCAAGGTCTTCGAGAGGCACAAGGCTGACGACACATTCACTCCAAAGTGGCTCTCATCATCAGCGCTTTGGCTTTAGAAGGTCACGTACTTACCTTTCAAGTTAAGCACCTTCCTGTGATTAACTCGAGAGTTAATTTATTGCTTAAAAACGAGAACGGCCGTCCCCAGGGCAACTACCTTTGCGACACGAGCTGGTGTGTATCTCAAAGGACACCCAACCCTGTACGATCAATCCTCCAAAGAATGTCCATCCTCCTCCATCTCCACGCCACACCTCTGTACAGAGTCGGAAAAGTCCACTCAACACGGACCACAATCCCAGCAAGGAAGGGTTCAGAGCCAACGCGAACAGAGGCGACGAAGCCCCTGAGGGGCCCGTCGCCCCGGAGCCCCGCGCCGGCGCACCTCTCTCCCCTTCCCAGCAGCGCCGGGAAGCCGACAGTTCCGAGATGGAAACCTATCAGGGCAAGCAACCCGACGACGAGAGACCGCGGCGCTCCCCCACCCCAACCCCCGAGCGCCGGCCACGGTCACCGGAGCGGGCTGGTGAGGAGGGTGCGGCGCCGCCCGGACGCCCCACGGACCCTGGTCCGCCCGGCGGCGGCGCCGCGCACCGGGGAGGCCCGGGGCGGGCCGAGGGTGCCTCCCTACGCCTCGGAGGCGGGCGCTGGTCCCCTCGCGCGCCCCTGAAACGGGCCGCCAGCACTCACCCGGCCTCCCCGACGCCCGCGCCGAGCCCCCGGGCGCACACGCAGAGGCGGAGGCGGCCACGCCGCGGCCCAGCCGGCGTCCTCCGGGCCACCTCAGCCCGGGGAGAGGAGCGCTCTACCGGCGTTAGGGTGAGAGCGCCGGCAGGGCGGGGCGCGGCGCCTTGCGCACCGCGGCAGCCAATCCGCGCGCAGCAAGTGGCCGGCCGGGGCGGGGCGGGGATCGGGGGCGGGGCTCCGGATGCCAGGGGGCGGGGCCAGGGCACGGCCCGCCGGGCTCCGAGTCCTCTGATTCGCGGATGCGTAGACCAGACCGGTCCCGAGGTTTACTTCTGGGTAACAGCCCCGCGGCGTCTCTGCCAGGAACTTCAAAGCGTAGCATCCGTGAGACCGCGTGCAGAGGGGATACCGGCACCCGGGGGCAGGGGCTCTCTTTGCCTATAGGGCCTTCGGCGTTGGCTACAGGTGTTCAGTGTAGGGCACGTGGTCCTGAAGGATTCTCTGGAAACTGCGGGCCTGTAGAGATGTCCTTTTCTAATCCCCACCGCTCAGAAATGATGCTTTTGAACCGTGGTGTTGGAGAAGACTCTTGAGAGTCCCTTGGACTGCAAGGAGATCCAACCAGTCCATCTTAAAGAAAATCAACCCTGAATTTTCTTTGGAAGGACTATTGCTGAAGCTGAAGCTCCAATACTTTGGCCGCCTGATGCGAAGAGTCGATTCATTGGGAAAGACCCTGATGCTGGGAAAGATTGAAGGCAGGAGGAGATGGGGACGACAGAGGACGAGATGGTTGGATGGAATCACCGACTCCATGGACATGAGTTTGAGCAAACTCCGAGAGATAGTGAAGGACAGGGAAGTACATGTGCTGCATGCAGTCCATGGTATCGCAAAGAGTCGGACATGACTTAGCCACTGAACAACAACAACCACTCAGAAATGGAAGCCTAGAAAGGTGAACTTACTTGTCCGAGGCTACCAAGGAGTACTGTTATCCATGGTTACCAAAACAACTGACTAGTCTTCTGATTCTATCCTGATGCTTTAACCGGCCATCCAGATTTTTTTTTTTCTTTCTTACAGTCAGGTCTCTTCCTACTGTCTCCTTTAAAGACTACATCTTGAATTTTCAGTGTAATTTCAACAGACTTTGCAAGCTCTGTGCCTCTAAATTTCCTACAGAATATACACTGCAATATGTGCAAACTTAAACTAGTTGAATTGCTGATCTATGAAAGTAGACTTTTAAAAACAAGTTTGTAGGGAATTCCCCCGCAGTCCCGTGGCTAGGATTTAGTGCTTTCATTGCCAGCCTGAGTTCCTAAGCTGAGTTCCTAGCTGAGGAACCTAAGATCCCACAAACTGTGCAGTATGGGAAATAATAATGTTTTTAAGCCTTGCTTCTTTTTTGATTATTGTATTAGGATCAGATTTGGCTGCAAGAAGCAGGGGAAAACAACCACAAAATAACAGTAGCTTAAACAAAAATTGGTATTTCCCTCTCATGTTTAAGAAGTCCCAAGTTAGTCTAGAGCTGCTCTGGTACTTCATAGGAACAGATGGAGCCTCCTTATTTCAGCCAAGAAAGTCACCCATGTATTTATTTATGCTATCAAGTACATGGGCATTTGAAAGATACCAGCCTTCATTCCCAATGTCACCTCATGGTCTAAGAGAGCTGCTGGAGCTCTAGCCATTATGCTTACATTCCTACCAGCAGATGAGAGGACAAAGTGAACGTGAAAGTGAAGTCGCTCAGTCGTGTCCAACTCTTTGCGACCCCATGGACTGTAGCCCACCAGGCTTCTCAGTCCATGGGATTCTCCAGGCAAGAATACTGGAGTGGGTTGCCATTTCCTTCTCCAAAGGGAACATGTATTCTCTTTAAGAAACTTTCCCAAAGTTTATATATACCATTTCTGCTTTCATCCTGCTGGCAAAAACTTAGTCACCTAGCTACACTAAGCTACAGGGGAAGCTGGAACATGCAGTTTCAGTACTAAGGAAAAAGGATGAAGAGATATTGGGGGACAAGTAAAAGCTTCTAGCATGGTCTCAAATCTCATCACTGTTGAAAGTATTAAGTATTTTGAGATTCCCTGAGGGACTTACCTACTGGTCCATTGGCTAAGACTGTGCTTCCAAAGCAGGGAGCACAAATTTGATCTCTAGCTGGGGAACTGGATCCCACATGTCACCACTAAAGATCCTGCATGCTGCAACTAAGACCCAGAGCAGCCAAATAAATAAATGTTAAAAAAAAAAAGATTCCCGGAGATTTTTAAACTTGATTACAGAGGAATATCTATGAGCAAAACACGTATCTATGAAGATGTTACTGTTGACCTACCATTAAGATGCACATGCTTTGAGCTGCCTTCCCAGACATGAGAGGGGACTCACGCTAATGCAGCTTGTTTCTCTATCATCCTGTAAGCTTTTACTTGACAGAGAGTCAAACATGTATAGAGCTTTCATAAATACAGATATTTGAAAGCTATTGGGGTTAAGTTACTCATGTCAGCATTTCAGAGTTGCATTTCAAATGTACTGATTTAAATCTTTAGTAAAGTTGCATGAGTTTGAGCAAACTCCAGGAGATAGTGAAGGACAGGGAAGGCGGTCTTGCTGCAGCGCCTGGGGTCACAAAGAGTAAGACACCACTGAACGACTAAAAAGCAAAAAGTTGCAAATCAGCTTAAAAAAAATCTCCACACATTCCCTGATCAAGTGGTATTCAATTCTGTAACTACCTAAGCATATGTTTTCTTAAACTCCTATTACCTTCCCAGATTCTGGAGTCTTTGTGGCTTCAGAACCATTTTCAAGTTTGGGCCAGGACAAGTTCTAAAAGGCCTACTTCACCTAAACCTAGACAGGTAGAATCTAGTCCAGTTGGTTCAAGCCTACTAAGAGAAAGGAGCAATCTAGATTGTTCTTCACACTAGGTCCCATGGGTTCTCATTTGTTCTTACTTCTTGAGGTTGCTTCATGAATTTACTCTAATGGATGGAGTTCATTTCCCATCTTTTAGGAGTATACACCAAAGAGTACTGCGGGAGCTAGGCTGTGTAAAATATAGTGGGCTTCTAAAACTCTTGTCTTTCTGGGACTTCCCTGGTGGTCCAGTGCCTAAGACTCCAAGCTCCCAATGCAGGGGGCCCAGGTTTGACCCGTGGTTGGGGAACTAGGCTCTCATGTGCCTAAGATCAACTAAGCCTGCACGCTGCAATTAGGGTCTGTGTGCCTAACAGAACATCCCATGTGCCACAACTAAGACTTGACACAGGAAATAAGTAAATATAAAATATACGCACACAGTGGGGCTTACCCAGCGGCCCAGCGGTCAAGAATCCACCTGCAATGCAAGAGACTTACAGGACACACGAGTTCCATCCCTGGGTCAGGAAGATCCCCTGAAGGAATGGCAACCCATTCCAGTATTCTTGCCTGGCGATCCCCATGGACAGAGGAGCCTGGTAGGCTACAGACCATGGGCTCACACAGTCAGACATGACTGAGCAACCAAACAGCAAGAACTCTCTCTATATATACTGTCTTTCACCATAAGCTTATTGGGTTCTGAAACAGAAAGGCTTCATGTTAGTAAGTCCGTTAGAACGGTTGTATTTGGACTTAGAATTCGGATCAAATTCCTATGGACCTCAAGTGACCCTCTTCTGAAAGGATGGATATGCAGTGTCAGTCATCTGAGTAAAAGACAGCCCTTTTGGTTTTTGTTTTCTACAAAACTGAAACATTTACTGCCTGCAACAATGAGAGGATCAGTACCAACATGAAGCATGGTGGTAACTGGTGTTTTTGTTGCAGGTGAAAAGACAATCTTTTAGAGTGGAAACAGGATACCAAAACTTGGTGATCATTTGATTCAGGCAGAAGAGGAAACATTTCTTTCTCAAGTGTAGACTCTGATGACACTGGATACATTTATGAGCTCTTTTTCTTTCAGTTACAAAAAACAGAAAAAACAATCTCAAAATGGCTTTTCAGAATAGCAAAAAGAAAAAAAACTAGTTTTAGAACAGAAAAAAGATATGATCTCAGTTTAAATAGAGATACAGCAAGGAGCTGGGAAGGAGACTCATAAGGGAAGGGATATATGTATAAATATATGTATGATTCATGTTGTACAGCAGAAACTAACACAACATTGTAAAACAATTATACTCTGATTTTTTAAAAATGGAGATAATGAGAAGTATGATACTCTCACAAATAAGTCATGCTTTTTTATGAGCCATGTTAAAATACTCACCTATACAGGAAAAGGTGGTGATGAAATAGTACAAGTACTCTATGTCAGGGATATATTCAGACAGGAGTGTTTAAAATACTAATATGGAGACAAATTCTTCAATGCTTAACGGAACAAAGAATGAGTCAGAAAAACATACAGCAGTATAAAAGTATAAGAAGCCATAAAGAGTTAGGTAGGGGACTTCCTATGTGGTCCAGTGACTAAGACTCCATGCTTCCAATGCAGGGAGCCCAGAGTTCAGTCCCTGGTCAGGGAACTAGATTCAGCATGCCTCAACTAAGACCCAGTGCAGACAAATAAATACATATCTTTTAAAAAAAATATATAGAAGGCCACTGGGGACAGTATAAGACAAGAGTGACATCAAAATTAATAAATCATTTCAACATGTAATTTTTATAATATTTGTTGTTTAGTCACTCAGTCATGTCCGACTCTTTGCAACCCCATGGACTGTATGTAGCCTGCCAGGCTCCTCTGTCCATGGGATTCTCCACGCAAGTATATAGGAGTGGGTTGCCATTTCCTGGTGGCTCAGATGATAAAGCATCTGTCTACAATGCGAGAGACCTGGGTTCAATCCCTGGGTTGGGAAGATTCCCTGGAGAAGGAAATGGCAACCCACTCCAGTACTCTTGCCTGGAAAATCCCATGGAGGGAGGAGCCTTGGTAGGCTACAGTCCATGGGATCGCAAAGAGTCGGACACGACTGAGCAACTTCACTTTCATGGAGAAGGCAATGGCACCCTACTCCAGTACTCCTGCCTGGAAAATCCCATGGATGGAGGAGCCTGGAAGGCTGCAGTCCATGGGGTTGCTGAGGGTCGGACATGACTGAGTGACTTCACTTTCACTTTTCACTTTCATCCATTGGAGAAGGAAATGGCAACCCACTCCAGTGTTCTTGCCTAGAGAATCCCAGGTACGGCGGAGCCTGGTGGGCTGCCGTCTATGGGGTTGCACAGAGTCGGACATGACTGAAGCAACTTAGCAGCAGCAGCAGACGATAAAGCATCTGTCTACAACGTGAGAGACCTGGGTTCAATCCCTGGGTTGGGAAGATTCCCTGGAGAAGGAAATGGCAACCCACTCCAGTACTCTTGCCTAGAAAATCCCATGGACAGAGGAGCCTGGTGTCCATGGGGTCGCAAAGAGTCGGACACAACTGAGTGACTTCACGTTGCCATTCCTTCTCCAATTTTTATAATATAGATTGACTTTAATTATACTGGAAGGATAGCACATACGAAATGTTTTTAAAACAATGCTTATTGATGAAATGAATGAGATTACTGAGTTTCATGTATGTCTTCTCTATTAGTTATCTACTGCTATATAGCAGATTATCTTAAAACTTAACAACTTAAAACATTTATTTATTTATTATCTTGTACAATTTTAAGACTCAGGAATCTGAGACAAGCGTAGCTGACTTGTTTCTGGCTCAGGATTCCTCACGAGATTATAATCAAACTGTCAGCTGGGGCTGCAAATACTGAATACTCACCTAAGGCTCACTCACATGGCTGGCGGCTGGTGGCTGGTGGCTGGTGGCCTTGATTCCTGGATATGGGTGCCTGGATACGGGTGCCCTCTCCACAAGGCTGCCTCAAGACATGGCAACTGGCTTCACCCAGAGTGACTGATCTGAGAGAGATAGCAGGAAGCCTCTGTCCTCAGAAGAGACATACCAGCACGTTTGCTCTATTCTGTTGGTCACACAGAGCATACCATGACCTTTGCTCCGTTGTGGGGGTGCGTGTGGGCTGTTTCAGTTGTGTCTGATTCTTTGTGATCCCATGGACTGTAGCCCGCCAGGCTCCTCTATCCATGGGATTCTCCAGGCAAGAATACTGGAGTGCATTGCCACGTCTTCCTCCAGTTGATCTTCCCAACTCAAGGGACAAACCCGCATCTCTTACATTTCCTGCGATGGCAGGCAGGTTCTTTACCACTAACACCACTTGGGGAGCCGATTGTGGGAGAATGCTATGCACAGCAAAAAATGTGAATATCAGAAAGTGGGGATCTTTAGGGGTCGTCTTGGATGCTGGCTGTGATCTCCATTAATTTAATTTTGGATTAATTATTACTAAAATAACATTTACTTCTAAATTAAAAGGGATATCAAAAAATAAAAAATATATAATTTTTTTAAACCAAAAATGAGGGAGGTGTCTGATCTCTGGTATACATTTGTCTTTAGCACTCAAATGCAAACTCCAATAGACACATAGTATTGGCAAGTCAAATGCCACAGGCCATGGTGCCATTGGTAACATTTTTCTAAAATGAAGTACAATTCTTGGTAAGTTCCCAAGAAAATGAAGTACAATTTTCACAGTAGTTACTTTTGTGGGGGGAAAAGATAGTGTATTTAAAATCAGGCAAAATTGGCATATTTATATGTAAAATATAATCCCATTTTAGGCTTCAGTGACTATAAGCGAGTATTCACCCATATGAATGTCTGGTGGGATGTTTGAATGCTGAGCGGGACAAGGAACAATTCCTCATTTGGTCAAGTACCTCGTACATTGTGAAACATCCGGTGTCCCTGGCCCCATCTCTTAAGTGCCTGTGGTCAGGGATGATGCTTAAAATATTTACCAACTAGCGTTGCATGGATTTACCAATCCAGCCAGCCAGCATGACAAACTGGGCTTCCCAGGTGAAAGTGAAAGTAGCTCAGTCATGTCCGACTATTTGCAGTCCCATGGACTGCCTACTCCATGGAATTCCCCAGATCAGAATACTGGAATGGGGGGCATTACCTTCTCCAGGGGATCTTCCCAACCCAGGGAATCAAACCCAGGTCTCCCACATTGCACGCGGATTCTTTACCAGCTGAGTCACATAAAGAATCTATCTGCCAATGCAGGAGATTCAGGTTTGATCCCTGGGTGAGAGGAAGATCCCCTGGAGAAGAAAATGGCAACCCATTCCAGTATTCTTGCCTGAAAAATCCCATGGACACAGGAGCTTGGCAGGCCACAGTGCATGGCGTTGCAGAGTCAGACATGACTTGGTGACTGAGCACACACACATAAACACACATAGCGTGACAGACTGGTCCAAATGGGCTGCCTGTTCCGTTCAGTCACTCAGTCGTGTCCGACTCTTTGCAGCCCTATGAACTGCAGCACGCCAGGCCTCCCGGTCCATCACCAACTTCCACAGTTTACTCAAACTCATGTCCACTGAGTTGGTGATGCCCTCCAACCATTTCATCTATGTCATGCACTTCTCCTGCCTTCAATCCTTCCCGGCATCAGGGTCTTTTCAAATGAGTCAGTTCTTCAAATCAAGGTGGACAAAGTACTGGAGCTTCAGCTTCAGCATCAGTCCTTCCAATGAATATTCAAGATTGACTTCCTTTAGGATGGACTGGTTGGATCTCCTTGCTGTCCAAGTAGAGCCTCGCATCTTGTCAACTGAAGATTCTCCCCCAACTTTCCATAATGTCCTGTTGGGGGCAGTAATGCCTCTGCGGAGAACCACTGATTTACAGCTGAGTAAATCTGCGGAGAACCACTGATTTACTCCTTGCAAGAAACAGGGTCGAATACCTGTGGAGAAGATCCCCTGGTGAAGGAAATGGCAAACCACTCAGTATTCTTGCCTGGGAAATCCCATGGACAAAGGAGCCTGGCGGGCTACAGCCCATGGGGTCTCAAAAGAGTCAGACACAACTGAGCATGTAGGCACGCTCACACGCCCGTCTCCTTCCAACATCCAGCATTTCATGTTCATCATCTCAAAGGTTTACAACTATCCTGCAAGTTGAGTCTAATGATATTCATTTGATAAGAGAAGACAGATGCCTAGGAAGGTTACATAGCTAGCGAGTGGAAAATCCTGGATCTGAATTCAAGTCTCTCGAACTCTGAAGCTCATTCATTTCGTCTCCTCTACATCACATTTCCTCTTGCTCCCTGGTATTACAGGCAGTCAGGGAGACAGGGACCTCAAGAAAAATAAAGGACAAGAATAATAATCCAGCTATAAAGCACACTGAATCCTACCTACTGCATAGCCAGAGAACTCTACTCAATACATATAGTATTGACCTATATGGAGAAAGAAATGGCAACTCACTCCAGTACCCTTGCCTGGAGAATCCCATGGACAGAGGAGCCTGGTGGGCTACATTCCATGAGGTCGCAAAGAGTCAGACACGACTGAGCGACTAACATACACACACACACACACACACACACACACATGAAGAAATAACCTAAAAAAAAGAGCTGAATATGGGACTTCTCCCATGGTTCAATGGCTAAGACTCTGAACTCCCAATGCAAGGGGTCCGGGTTTGATCCCTGGTCAGGGAACTAAATCCCACATGCTGCAACTAAAGATCACGCATGCTGTAAGAACACCCAGCACAGTCAAATATTTATATATCTGGCTAAGTTAAACATAAAAGAGTTGATTTATGTTCATGTATAACTGATTCGCTTTGCTGTACAGCAGAAACCAACACATTGTAAATCAACTATACTCCAACAAAAATTTAAACAAACAAACAAAAACTCCATTGAATCCAAGGTGGCTCCTGGGAACCTCAGTGTATGGAGTTCTAGAATCTTCTCTCAGGGACTTCGCTGGTGGTCCAGTGGCTAAGACTCTATGCTCCCAATGCAGAAGGCCTTAGTTCAATCCCTGGTCAGGGAACTAGATCCCCACATGTTGCCACTAAGACCTGGTACAACCTAAATAACTAAATGTTAGAATCTTCACTCAGTAATGTGATCTGCTCCATCTCCTCCCTGCCAACCCCAGAGCTCGGTGTGTGGGTAAGAACAGGGGTCTGGAATCACACCAATTCTAGTCAGTCTGGATTCAAATCCCCAGCTCCGCCACTTTCTGGCTGTGTGCTAGGTTATTTAATCTGTGCCTTAGTTTCTCCATCTCTCAAAAAAGTTAATAATAGTACCTATGTCGTGGGACTGTTGTGAAGATTGAGTTAACGCAAGGAAGGTGTTCAATAAGTGTGAGCTTCTGTTGCCTTCTCTGTCCCTCATAGCTTATGACTCTTTGTTACACCACATCTCATGCCTGCTTTATGATAACTTCAGCTTGCATTTGCCCACTCAATGGCTTGTGGTCTGTCTTTTTATTTCTTTTGCTCAGTATTGATTAGTTCTACTTTGCATGAGCACATGCAGCAATCTCATGATGGCTTAACAGATGAGATAGAACTATATGTGTTGATTTGGAAAAATGTTGAAGATACATTAAAAGGCAGGTGAAGACCAAGATAAGAACATTATAATGTGCTCATATCTGTGTATTTTTGAGAAAGCAGTGGAGATACAGTGTATGTCTATAAATCATATACAGTTGACCCTTCAATAACTCAGGGGTTGGGGTGCTGACTCACTGTGCAGTCAAAAATCCAAGCATATCTTTATAGTTGGCCCTCCATATCCTGGTTCCACATCCCAGTCTCAATCAACTTGGCTAGTGCAGTTCTGTTCAGTTCAGTTCAGTTCAGTTCAGTTGCTTAGTCGTGTCTGACTCTGCGACCCCACGAATCGCAGCACACCAGGCCTCCCTGTCCATCACTAACTCCCGGAGTTCACTCAGACTCACGCCCATCGAGTTGGTGATGCCATCCAGTCATCTCATCCTCTGTCATCCCCTTCTCCTCCTGCCCCTAATCCCTCCCAGCATCAGGGTCTTTTCCAATGAGTCAACTCTTCGCATGAGGTAGCCAAAGTATTGGAGTTTCAGCTTTAGCATCAGTCCTTCCAGAGAAATCCCAGGGCTGATCTCCTTCAGAATGGACTAGTTGGATCTCCTTGCAGTCCAAGGGACTCTCAAGAGTCTTCTTCAACACCACAGTGAAAAAGCATCAATTCTTTGGTGCTCAGCTTTCTTCACAGTCCAACTCTCACATCCATACATGACCAATGGAAAAACCATAGCCTTGACTAGACAGAACTTTGTTGGCAAAATAATGTCTCTGCTTTTGAATATGCTGTCTAGGTTGGTCATAACTTTACTTCCAAGGAGTAAGTGTCTTTTAATTTAATGGCTGCAATCACCATCTGCAGTACTGTAGTACACATTTATTGGGGAAAAAAACCTCAAAACAGATAAAAGTGAACCTACACAGGGTTTTCCTGGTGGCTCAGTAGTAAAGAATCCACCTGCCCATGCAGGAGAGACGGTTTCAAACCCTGATCCAGGAAGGTCCCACACGCCATAGGGCAACTAAGCCTGTGAGCCATAACTACTGAGCCCCCGTGCTGCAACTACTGAAGCCTGTGAAACTCAAGCCTGCACTCACGAGAGAAGCCACTGCAGTGAGAAGCCCTCACGCTGCAGCCAGAGAATAGTCCCTGCCTGGCCACAGCTAGACAAAGTCTGCACACAGCCGCAAAGACCTAGTGCAACCAAAGTAGATAAATAAACAAAATTTAGAAAAAATACGTGAACCTGCACAGTTCAAAGCTGTGTCATTTAAGGGTCAACTATGTACAGATTATTTTTTTCAAAGTGGACTTCCTTGCTGGGCTAGTGGTTAAGAATTCGCCTTCCAATGCAAAGGACACAGGTTGGGGAATTAAGGTGTCACATGCAATGTAGCAACTGGGCCTGCATGGCACAACAAAGACCCCGCACAGAAAAAAATTTAAAAATAAATTTTTGAAAGGATATTGTGGTTAGATAGCATCACTGACTCAATAGACATGAGTTTGAGCAAATTCTGGGAGATAGTGAAGGACAGGGAAGCCTGGTGTGCTGCAGTCCATGGTGCCACAGAGTCAGACACAACTTAGCAACTCAACAATTGTGGTGGCAAGGTAACCCCCCCCCCACCACCACCAATTATGTCCTAATCCCCAGAATCTCTGAATATGTATGTTACACAGCAAAGGAAAACTAAATTTGCAAGTGGAATTAAGGTTGCTAATGACTTTTTTCTTTTTAATTTTAATTTTTATATTGGAGTATAGTTGTTTCACAATGCTGTTACTTCCAGGTGTATAATAACGTGACTCAGTTACACAGATATGAATAACCATTATTTTCAGATTCTTTTCCCATATAATTTATTACCTAACATTGAGTAGAATTCCCTGTGCTATACAGAAGGTCCTTGTTGATTATTTTATATGTAGTAGTTGATTATTTTATATGTAGTAGTGTGTATGGCAGAGAAGGCAATGGCACCCCACTCCAGTACTCTTGTCTGGAAAATCCCATGGACAGAAGAGCCTGGAAGGCTGCAGTCCATGGGGTTGCTGAGGGTAGGACACGACTGGGTGACTTCACTTTCACTTTTCACTTTCATTCATTGGAAAAGAAATGGCAGCCCACTCCAGTGTTCTTGCCTGGAGAATCCCAGGGATGGGGGAGCCTGGTGGGCTGCCATCTGTGGGGTCACAGAGTTGGACACGACTGAAGCGACTTAGCAGCAGCAGCAGCAGTGTGTATGAGCTTCCCTGGTGGCTCAGACAGGAAAGGATCTGCCTGCTACAGGGGAGGCCTGGGCTCGATACCTAGGTTGAGAAGATCCCCTGGAGAAGGGAATGGCTACCCATTGCAGTACTCTTGCCTGAAGAATTCCACAGACAGAGAAGACTGGTGGGTGACTGTCCATGGGATTGCAAAGAGTTGGACACAACTGAGTGACTGACATTTTCACTTTCACTCAGTTCAGTTCAGTTCAGTGGCTCAATCATGTCTGACTCTTTGTGACCCCATGAATTGCAGCACGCCAGGCCTTCCCGTCCATCACCAACTCCCGGAGTTCACTCAGATTCATGTCCATCGAGTCAGTGATGCCATCCAGCCATCTCATCCTCTGTCTTCCCCTTCTCCTCCTGCCCCCAATCCCTCCCAGTATTGGAGTCTTTTCCAACGAGTCAACTCTTCACGAGGTGGCCAAAGTATTGGAGTTTCAGCTTTAGCATCAGTCCTTCCAAAGAACACCCAGGACTGATCTCCTTCAGAATGGACTGGTTGGATCTCCTTGCCGTCCAAGGGACTCTCAAGAGTCTTCTCCAACACCACAGTTCAAAAGCATCAATTCTTCGGGACTCAGCTTTCTTCACAGTCCAACTCTCATATCTGTACATGACCACTGGAAAAACCATAGCTTTGACTAGACAGACTTTTGTTGGCAAAGTGATGTCTCTGCTTTTTAATATGCTAAGTTAGTCATAACTTTCCTTCCAAGGAGTAAGCGTCTTTTAATTTCATGGCTGCAGTCACCATCTGCAGTGATTTTGGAGACCCCCAAAATAAAGTCTGACACTGTTACGCCATCTATTTCCCATGAAGTGATGGGACCAGATGCCACGATCTTAGTTTTCTGAATGTTGAGTTCTAAGCCAACTTTTTCACTCTCCTCTTTCACTTTCAAGAGGCTTTTTAGTTCCTCTTCACTTTCTGCCATAAGGGTGGTGTCATCTGCATATCTGAGGTTATTGATATTTCTCCTGGCAATCTGGATTCCAGCTTGTGTTTCTTCCAGCCTAGTGTTTCTCATGATGTGCTCTGCATATAAGTTAAATAAGCAGGGGGACAATACACAGCCTTGACGTACTTCTTTTCCTATTTGGAACCAGTCTGTTGTTCCATGTCCAGTTCTAACTGTTGCTTCCTGGCCTGCATACAGGTTTCTCAAGAGGCAGGTCAGGTGGTCTGGTATTCCCATCTCTTTCAGAATTTTCCACAGTTGATTGTGATCCACACAGTCGGATTCTTTCACTAATGTGTATATAGTAAACTGACTTTAAAATGGGGAGATTATGCTGAGTGAACTGGATGGACCCAGGGTCACCATATGCGTGTGGGCCAGTCCCTTCAGTCGTGTCCGACTCTGCGCGACCCCATGGACTGTAGCCCGCCAGGCTCCTCTGTCCATGAGATTCTCCAGCCAACAATATTGGAGGGGGTTGCCATGCCCGCCTCAGGGGATCTTCCCCATCTGGGGATTGAAGCCGTGTCTCTTACATCCTCCTGTATTAGCAGGCAGGTTCTTCACCACTGGAGCCACCTAGGAAAACCCAGGGTCACCACAAAGGTCCCGAAAAGCAGAAGAGGAAGAGTCAGAGTGATGAGACATGAGTAGGACTCCACCTGCTGTTGATGGCTTGGAAGAAGAAAGGGCTATAATCCAGGGTACAGGAAGCATCTAGAAGCTGCAAAAGGCAAGGAGTCGGATTCTTCCCTAGAACCGCGGGAGGAATGAAGCCCTGCTTGCACTTTGATGTTAGCTCAGTGGGATCCACCTTTGGGGGTAAGGGGTCCTTTTGTAGCACCTCGCTCCAGTCACTGGGATTTCTGAGAATCCAGATGGTGGGATGGTGGATTGCCTTGTATGACTTCAGTAACTGTAGCTGAATTAATAAAACTTTGTTGAAAACAGGAAAGGCAGTACTTCTGGGAACAGGCAAATAAGCAGGAGTTGTGCCTGAGAGGTATTGGAAATGTCCTGGAAGGTGGCTGAGGCCCAGGGATGGGTATCCAGGCAATTAGTATAACAGGGAAGTATGGCCCCAGTCATACAGACAAGGCTACAGGGGACTCCCATCTCTGGGAGGGGTACCCCCAAGAGTAGGGCTACAGCCTGGGAGCACAGTGAAGAAAATGAATGACACTGACAACAAGGTCCTACTGTATAACACAGAGAGCTACATTCAATATCATGGGATAAATCACAATGGAAAAGAATACTAAAAAGCATGTGTATATATGTTAAACTGAATCACTTTGCTGTGCAGCAGAAATTAACACAACCTTGTAAATCAACTATATTTCAATTAAATAAACAAACCAACCCAACAAAGGCTTTATTACCCTACATGGGAGTGTTAGATTTTGTGCATTTGTTGCTCAGTTTACACTGAGAATTCCCTGGTGGCTCAGATGGTAAAGTGTCTTGTCTACAATGCGGGAGACCTGGGTTTGAGCCCTGGGTTAGGAAGATCCCCTGGAGAAGGAAATGGCAATCCACTCCAGGACTATTGCCTGGAAAATCCCATGGACAGAGGAGCCTGGTAGGCTACAGTCCATGGGGTCGCAAAGAGTTGGACACGACTGAGTGACTTCACTACTACTTACATTACACTGAGAAATCTGATTAACCTCAATTCTTCAAAGAATCAACTGTAACTGGCCTATCACTAAATTAACAAATTAAAGGCCAGAGTTACTCAAAATGAAAAAAAAAATGCAATCTTTCTGTCAAGGAACTTAAAACTATAGTCCTGAGGGACCAGACTACTGACCGAGGCCAAACCCGGGCACACAGAACAAGGACATGGAGACAAAAGGCATTTGTGATCCATTCACGGTGCTGGGCCAGGGTCCTCGTCCTACAGTTTGAAGAAAGGAGCCATGAAAAGGCTGGGAATCAGACAAGAGTCTGATATGTGCCTATTAATGAGTTCAGAGATCTCAATAAATTATTACTATATCTGAAAATCTGACAGTTACATGATGAAAAACCAACAGAAAAAAGCTCAATGCTCCATCAAAACAGAGCCTAAGTGTCAGATTCTGATTCCACAAATGCCAATGAACTGGCCCAAATTTTTTTTCTGGCCTGGAAGTTACTTCAGTAAGTGACCTTGTTTGTACAGTGAACTTGCTTTCTTAGCAAGAAGAGTCCATGTCTGTCAGTTTTGACATCATCAAGCGAGAAGATAAAAAAACATTTAGATGGTCAGACAAAAACATGTTTATTACTATTGTTAGTTGTTTAGAGAACACTGGACCACTGAATAATCATTAAAATTAAGTTTATTGATTAAATTTATTAATATAGACATTTACAAACAGAAAGTGCTGTGCTGAAACTAGGAATTACTAGAGTTTTCTGATAACCTTACCTTCTCATTAGCTAATATGAAAAATGATTTCCTTGGACTTCCCTGGTGGTTCAGTGGATAAGAATCCACCTGCCAATGCAGGGGACATGGGTTCGATCCCTGGTCCAGAAGATTCCACATGCCATGGAGCAACTAAGCCCATGCACCACAACTACTGAGCATATGCTCTAGAGTCCATGAGCTGCAACTACTGAACCCACACACCACAACTACTAAAGTCCACACATCCTAGAGCCTGTGCTCTGCAATGGGAAGTCACCACAATAAGCCTGAGCCCCACAGTGAAGAATAGCCCCTGCTCACCGCAGGTAGAGAAAACCTGCGAGCTGCAACAAGACCCAGCACAACCAAAAATAAAAATGGTTTCCTTTATATATGTTGTAATGTGATTAGGTAAGTGAAAGTGAAAGTCACTCACTCATGTCCAACTCTTTGTGACCCCATGGTCTATACAGTCCATGGAATTCTACAGGCCAGAAACTGGAGTGGGTAGCCTGTCCCTTCTCCAGGAGATCTTCCTGACCCAGGAATCAAACCAGGGTCTCCTGCATTGCAGGCAGATTCTTTACCAACCGAGCTATCAGGGAAGGTATCACGTATCGTAATTAGGTGCCATGCATCTAGCATTTAACAAGATTCACAGAAGCATCAGCTTATAAAATGTTTTGGAGCAATAGTTTTTATTATTAAGCTCTTATTTCACACTGGTCACAATTGTACATAGGGTAATAGATCATTGCAGAAGCTAGTGATAACTCATTCAACAAAATAATCACACATTATACCCATTAATGCCCCATCATCTAAGCAGAAAGGTCTGAAATTTCCTTCTGAAGATGTAATTTTACTTATCTATCACACACTTTACAAAATAACTTGTTCTTCCAAAATCAGAGGGGCAAGTGACATGCTTCTGAGGCACTTCCATAGTACAGCACTCTGAATTAAATAAGGAAACAGACCAGCTCCTTTTGACAAGTCTCCATATCCTTCTACTTGCCCAATTGTGAATAAGGCAATTACACAGACCTTAAAAAGTCAGATCATTCTGAGAGTGGATGGGACAGTCTCATGGATGTCAATCTCTTCTCATTTGCCAAAGGTGCAAGTGAGCACAAAATTCTGACATCTTGTAGTTGCTTATTAAAGGGTTCCTAAGACAGGAAATTGGATCCCTAAGACTGTAAACTGATATATTCCTCTCACTGAAAAAGCCTCTGAGAAGTGTGATACATAAGAGAGAGAGGCTTCAAATAGGTTTATGTAAAACCAACATTTTGATTCTGATTAGAGATGAAGCCATAAGTGAAACTTTGCTTCCATTGAACCCACCTCTGAGAGGTCAGAAAAATAAATCTTTAAAGTAGACATTGAAGTCTATTTCTAGAATAGCTAAATCAGTTAGCTTGGCTGATGGATCTTTGCTGCCAATGGCTCATGAAGTTAGAAAGTGCAAAGTACAACCTAGATGTTTCGTGGTTTCTTTATTCAGTACCCACAGAGAAGGCCTTTATTAAAAAAAAAAAAGAAAAGAAGTGTGCCAGAACTCCATTACACTAATTTCCTGTCATAACGTTTCCAACCATATAATGTTCCAAAAGTCTTAGACTAGTTTTGTGCTTTAATAAACTCATGTCAAATTTAAATTGTTTCCTCTTGTCTTGCTATGTCCTCAGAACAAAGCTGGTTGACTATTTCTCAGACTCAGTTTCTTACAGTTCTCTCACTCACTTTACACATCATTGGAGATGTGGGTTGTTTTGTGAAAAGTACAGAGGTGTACAGTTCTGACTCTTGTGTTATAGAAAGAAACCTCGGCTTCTATGTGTGGTGGTAACACTACTGAAAATTATTTGAGGCAGTACTGTGAACATTGAGATGGTCATATTTTAATAAATTTCCACACATTCATCCAGTTAAAGAAACCTGTCTTAACTCCAGGTGTTTTCTCTCCTTCTCCCGGATCAGTGTTATTTGGGTTTTTATCTGTGATTTCTTTTGTTTTTATAAGGGTTGTGTATATTTCCTGGGTTCTGGCAATTTCTTTCTGTGCATCGAAATGGACCTTTTGCCTAGTCAGGAGGGGAACAATTAAATTAAAATCATTAATTCGCTTATTTAGCTTTTTGATGTTTTCTTGAAACTTCTCACAAACTTGGTTCCACTGTTTCTGTTCAGCTGATGTCATTGGATTCCCAAGTTTTTTTCTCGATACTAAAATTGCCTCTCTGAGTTGATCAATGGTATCCTTTATTTCCTTTTGCATTAGGATCCATTCTGGTTGGTATCCATTATCTATCAATATTCTGTTCAGGTTGTGAGTCATAGGATCAATATATGAACAGCCAGAAAATTTTTTCAGAGGTTTTCCTTTCCCCTGAGATTGTCAAAGTCTCCTTTTGCCATTGATTCCTGAATGAGATCCTCTACCAAACGCTCTATTGCCTGAGTTATCTTTCGTTCCTTACTGTGTCTTACATCTTTAACAGTGACACTATCAGTAAAATACTGGCTTTGCAGTTTCTGCTTTTGGTATTCCATCACTTGTTCAGTTGCACGGTCTGCTCTGAACTGCCTGTACTGCTTCTCTCGTTGACTTGGAGTTCCAAAACCAATACCCTCAAAACTTAAGTAATGCCGGTGTTGGGGTGTTTTATATTTGAATTTTTCTTCTTCTTCTTCTGTGTCTTCAACTTTACTCTGTCTGGCATTTGTCTGTTCTATCAAGTGGGAAAGTACCTTCCTGTAAGCTTCTTCGATCCTTATAAACGTCGCAGAATCAGCAGTACTAGAGCCACCGTCTGGATGGTATTGCTTGGCAAGCTTACGAAAAGATTCCCTGACATCATCTGCAGAACAGCCTTCATCCAGATTCAGCAGCCCATAATATTCTCTCATATTCCTTTCGGATTTATGAGTTGACATCATTCTAGTTCTTATGACACTAAGATATGGACCCATTTTCATTCGATTAGGAATCAGTGAAGCACTTCTCAGATGAGGTCTTAAGATCTGAGCCATCATCACATACGTCGTGTTCCTTATGGTACCCAGAGTTCTTCCCTAGCAATGATCTATAAAACAACAAATACAGGGTAAAGAAAGTTGTATTATCAGCTAAACTCATATTTTCAGCAATATGGATGAAATTACGCATACAATAAGAGCAGTTCTTTCTAATGCTGCTGCAAAAATTCTCAGAGCTACGATTCATTTATGTTAGCAGAGAAATGGAAGTTGATGATGTCTTACATTAACATTGCCATACGATCTAGATTCTACTCCTCACTAACCAACCCCAGGATGTTAGAGCAGGTAAGTTCTCAGAGATCATCTAATCCAATCTTTTCATTTTATGAGAACATGTAGACCCAGAAGGTTAAGCAACATAACCTAATCAATAACAAGGTGGAAGCAAAATGATTAGGGTTAGGACACAATAAGCCTCTTGTTTAATTGTCTGTATCCCCAGCAGATCATGAACTTCATCGGCACCATTACTTCTTTAGTAGAATGTATCATTGTCTTTACCATCCCAAGGAGTCTTCTCACGAGGAGACATGTGAAATAATCAGAGCACACGCCAAAGTATGTACCTAGTCTGACACTAAATTGAATAGAATCAAATGTCCAAAAAAGATTTTAAGCTCTGCAGCTTGTTAGGAAGGAGCTATTCGAAAAACCAAGATGAAAGGGTGAGTCCCCTCAACACGTTAACTATTATTTTTAAAACGCACGGTACAGAAGAGGAAGGCAGTCTTGTACGAAGGTAATGGCAATGAAATGCTGGAAGTGGTTTCACTGAAAATAGGACTTTGATGTATATATGCTAAAACTGAGTTCCCAGGGACTCCAATTTCTGGACAGGTGGGATCGAGGACTTTCACGTTTAACTGGGACTTCGGTGATGGTGCCCACGGTGGCCGTCCCGAGGGAGCGGTCAGTCCCGACGCTGGACACGCCCCGCCCCGCCCCCTACTCACCTCAGACGCGGCTCAGCGGCCCAGAGGCTCAGCGGCTCCCGCCTCCAAGCTGAGCCTCTGCGCGTGCGTGCGCCATCTGCCCTTCGCTCCACGGGCGTCTCCGCAGGAGACTCCGCAAGCTCCGCCGCTGGGCTAGACCATCTGCATTTTACACAGAGGGAACCCTCGGGGTGCGGCGGGCAGTATTATACGTAATAGGGACAGATGTCCTACCTTGCCAGAGAACCCCAGAATCTCCTATAGGCCCTAGTCTTCTCAAGAGGACAAGAGGAGGACCTTTCGGGAAGCCCCGCCCCGTCCCGGGCACCAGCTCCGCCTCCGCCCCCATCTGGAGCGGAAGATGGATCGATCGAGCGGGATTCTGGGAGAGGTAGTTCTCTCGGAAGTGCGGCGCACGCAGGGCTAGTTCCGGGAGGAGGGTGGCGGGGAGAGGTGAGGGCCGAAAAGGACGCTGTGGCGCTACCTTAGGTGTGTCGGGCTTCTCGTAGCCTGTGGCCGGTGTAGGTGGGGAACTTTGAAGTCCGAATGGTTTGGAGGGCGACGCCCCTCGGAAAATTGTTTTGAGAAGTGGGAGACGAGTCCGTTTCCCCGAACAGGAACTGGACAGCCTCTTCGGGTGTGCATCCGGGGACAGCCTCTCCGAAATTTCTCAGGAAATTCTACCTCAGAAAGATCTAGTTAACCCAGGTTAGAAAGCTGCTCTTTTGTTAGTTCAAGAACCTAGCGAGCAGCTCATTTAGCCAGGCGTCGGTAGTGGGTGAGAACAGTCGAGGACAAAATTAAATTAGGTGTGTTTCCTGGCTTTAAGTTCAGCCACTGTCCTGGGGATTTACTATTTCTCCCTCCTGTACAGGGAGATAATTTTTTTTTTTTTTTTTAAAGAGGCAGAACCTTGGGGAGTCAGACCTGAGTTGAAAATCCTTTTTGCTTACACTTGCGTTTCTGCTTTTATCTGGCAAATGATTGTACTAGCACATGGTAAACTTGTGTTAAGCCCTTCCTTTTGTCAGGCACTGTACTAAATGCGCTATGTACAGTCTTTTAAAATCCTTACAATAGCCCTCTGAGATAAGCGCTATTGTTTTCCCCATTTTACTTATGATGAAATAATAATTGCATCAAACGTAGTACCTTTTTGTGAAAATTACACAATGTATGTAAACCTCTTTGCATTGTGTCTGCCTGGCACGTTAAAATTTTTTGTTATGACGATATCTCCTGAAACAAGCCAGAAATAGGTAATAACCTAGAAAGGCTTCTTAGTAATTGTTGTTCAGTCGTTGCTCAGTCGTGTCCAACTCTTTGTAACTCCATGGACTGCATGCAGTACGCCAGGCTTCCCTGTCCTTCACCATCTCCCGGAGTTTGCTCAGACTTAAGTCCATTGAGTCGGTGATGCCATCCAACCATCTCATCCTCTGTCGCCCCCTTCTGCCTTCAGTCTCTCCCAGCGTTAGGGTTTTTCCTGTGAGTTGGCTCCTCTCGTCGGCTGGCCAAAGTGTCAGAGCTACAGTCTCAGCATCAGTTCTTCCAATTAGGATTGACTGGTTTGATCTGCTTGCAGTCCAAGGGACTCTCAAGAGTCTTCTCTGGCCCCACAGTTCAAAAGCACTGATAAGCATCAGTTCTTCGGTGTTCAGCCTTCTTTATGGTTCTTCTTCTCACGTTGGTACGTGGCTACTGGAAAAACATAGCTTTGACTGTAATTTGCTACCTTCTAGGTATGCAGAAAATGATTTAAATTTTGATTCAGAGGGATTTCCTTATAAGCAAACAATGAACATAAAAGAACTCCCGTGTAAAAGAAAGTGTTTCTACAGTTTGAATTCTAGCCAATATTTTAAACAGCTATAAAAGTGGGAAAAGCACACAGTTTTAGAAACTACCCATACTTATGTAGCACTTTGTATTTTATTCAATACAATGCACTAGTCACAAATGTCATTTTGATGTTTGCATCTTATAACTAACTATACTTTAGTCCAAGTAGTTAAGTGATTTGGATAAGTGACTAGATTTTGTAAGTTACTGGCACTCTTAAGTCCATTGCTCTTTTCAGAATGTCAGTTTTGTGGTATGATTCTTTACATGTAGAAAGTGAATTGAAGTCAGCCGAGTAATCAATAAAGCACACTTTCAACCACAAAGTATAAATTACCTAACTGACCCAGGAGATTATTTTTCTTAGGTATATGAAACCGGAAGGTAGGCAGTTTCTGGCATTGGTTCAGCTACCAAGAGGTGCTTTATCATCCTCTCTCTATATGTGTGTGTGTGTGTGTGTGTGTGCTGAATCATTTAAAAATAATTGCATGTATTATGTTCCTTTACTCCAAAACACTTGTTTTTGTAAAGCAAAATACTTTACTCCAAAGTATTTGTTTCATCAAAGCAAGGGCATTCTCTTACATTATCATAGCTCTGTTAACAAATTCAACAGATTTAACATAGACAAAATATTATTTAATGTACAGTTTTGTATCCAGTTTCAACAGCTGTCCTGATGATGTCTGTGAGAGCAACCCATAGACTTAAATCAGCAGGTCACATGAGTGATAAACCAAAGCAGTATTGCCCAGTTTAGTTATGAGTAGAAAGAGTTCACCATCGAAAACATAGTTCCCATTTAAAGAGAAAAATACAGGGACATTCCTGGTAGTCCAGTGGCTAACACTCCACACTACTAATGCAGAGAACCTGGGTTTGATCCATGATCAGGGAGCTAGACCTCACATGCTGTAACCAAGGGCTTGCATGCCTCAAGTAAGACCCAGTGCAGCCAAATAAATAAATATTAGAAAAGAAAACTGTAGTTCTTTTCCTTTTAAAAGGTGGCTGCATACTCTGCAGTCAACAGTCCTGCTGCTGCTGCTAAGTCGCTTTAGTCGTGTCCAACTCTGTGCGACCCCAGAGATGGCAGCCCACCAGGCTCCCCCATCCCTGGGATTCTCCAGGCAAGAACACTAGAGTGGGTTGCCATTTCCTTCTCCAATGCATGAAAGTGAAAAGTGACAGTGAAGTCGCTCAGTCGTGTCTGACTCTTCGAGACCCCATGGACTGCAGCCTACCAGGCTCCTCCGTCCATGGGATTTGCCAGGCAAGTGTACTGGAATGGGGTGCCATTGCCTTCTCCGTCAACAGTCCTAGTGATTATAAGATGTGGTCAGAGGATCAAATTTAAAGTCAGAACCAAACACAGGTTGACTAGCTTTTTTTTTTTTTTTTTGATGGCGCCACTTGTGAGCAGTTCTTGAGATCAGGGACTGATCCTGGCCCGTGGCGGTGAAAGCGCCAGATCCTAACCACTGGGCCACCACGGACACCTGGTTAACTATCAATTTTTATGTAATCTGCTACCTTGCTTATTTAAACTCCATAGACTTTTAAACCTGTTCATTTTAAGTTTAAATTGTTAACCACTTTAAGGTTATGTCATAATTCAAATCAACATGCTTGAACCTGTCTGTTTTTTTCCACAAAGTCTTAATTAATTACTTCAAGTTTTCAACTGGAATGCAGTATAATCTTGTACAAAAGGGCCGGTTTTAAAGTCTATTGGATTTCATGTGTGTAACATGTCGTAGTTTGAAACATCTTTTTCGTAATTCTGTACTCTTACAAATAGAGTTGAGCGTTTTGAAACAAATTTCCCCATAAACCAGGGAGGGTAGAGAATTGGCATGAATTCCATTAGCATTAAACTTAGTCATTAACTGTGTTTCTGAGTGGGTGGAAAATAGATGTGATACTTTAAAAAAGTTATTAAAATTTTTTTTCCTACTTTATAGTTACTTAGCTACTGCAAGAAGCTTGGTACTGCAAAAGTAACATTTTTTGTTGTTCTTGGATATAGTTTCAGGCTTTGACTAAAGCATCTGAGGGCTGTGTTTTAATTCCATCTGTTTCTTCTTTTTTAAAAAAAGATTCGTTTATTTTGGGCCACACTGGGTCTTTTTGCTGTGCATGGGCTTTATTTAGTTCTCTAGTTGCAGGGAGCAGGGGCCACTCATGGTTGTGGCAGACAGACTCTCATCTGTGCGGCCCACTGCATTTCAGAGCAGAGTCAAAGCACTCAAGCTTCAGTAGTTTGGGCTTGTGAGCACAGTAGTTGTGATGCACTGGCTTAGTTGCCCCTTGGCATGGTGATCTTCCTGGACCAGGGATTGAGCCTGTGTTCCTTGCATTGGCACGTGGGTTCTTAACTGCTAGACCACCAGAGAAGCCCCTCTTCCTTCCTTCCTTCGTTTCATTTGCTGGTTCTGTGGTAGCTGCAAAGAAGTTGATTTAATTCCAGTGAGTTGTGGTACCATAGAAACCAAAATCACACCCCCCTGCAGATTGATGGATGGTTCCATCTGAATTCTAAAGTCACATTTTGTTCAATGATGTTTGCAAATTGTATCTTCTGAAACTACAATTTCCAGAAACACCATGAATCTGCTTTCCTCTGGGTGCCATCTCAATTCATTGTTTTTGGTTTATTTTATTGAAATAGAATTGAGGAACAGTATTGTTAGTTTGGTTATTCAGTTCCTTTTTTACTCTGATCAAGGAAGTGTTTGTTGTAAACAGTGTCAGCTTTAAAAGAAAGGAAGAGGTAAATGAACTTAATTAGCATAATAAGACTGAAAATCTACAAGAGTTGGGAAGAGGTAACCTGGAAAAGAGGAGATTCACACTCATTTGAATATTCTTCCATTCTTCATCTTCCCTAGTGGGTTAACCAGTTATCTAACATCCTAAGGTGGACAGTAAGGGCCACACACAGGATTTGTGGAAGTTTGCTAATGAAAAACTACCCTCCCCAACCCAGGATGCCAGTTTTCATTTTTGGCCTTGAATCAACATAAGGATTTATTGTCATTTGAGCTGGCATTTGAAGACGCTTGCTCCTTGGAAGAAAATTTATGACCAACCTAGACAGCATATTAAAAAGCAGAGACATTACTTTGCCAACAAAGGTCTGTCTAGTCAAAGCTATGGTTTTTCCAGTAGTCATGTATGGATGGGAGAGTTGGACTATAAAGAAAGCTGAGCACCAAAGAATTGATTCTTCTGAACTGTAGTATTGGAGGAGACTTTTGAGAGTCCCTTGGACTGCAAGGAGATCCAACCAGTCTATCCTAAAGGAAATCAATCCTGAATGTTCATTGGAAGGACTGATGCTGAAGCTGAAACTCCAATACTTTGGCCACCTGATATGAAGAACTGACTCATTTGAAAAGAACTTGATGCTGGGATGACTGAAGGTGGGAGGAGAAAGGGACAACAGAGGATGAGATGGTTGGATAGCAACACCGACTTGATGGACATGAGTTTGAGCAGGCTCTGGGAGTTGGTGATGGACAGGGAGGCCTGGCGTGGTGCAGTCCATGGGGTCACAAAAAGTCGAACACGACTGAGCAATTGAACTGAACTGAATGCTTTCTGTTCCTTGAAACAATGAATAATGTATATACCTCCAATTGCAGGCTAATAGTGGGAAAAACAATTGCACATCAATAGCCTGAGAATCAAGATTTGAATTGTTTTCAGCCCATATAACATTACCCAACATGTTTATCAAAATCACTGCTTTACAGCACAACTACTCTATGCTTTCTTTTTTTAAAGAAAAAAAAATATCTCCGTCTTTGGCTGTGCTGGGTCTTAGTTGCTGCATGAGGGATCTTTTAGTTACAGTAGGTGGGATCTGGTTCCCTGACTGAGGATCGAACCCAGGACCCCTGCACTGAGAACACAGTCTTAGCCCCTGGACCACCGTGGAAGTCCCCATTCTTGTTTTTTCTCACCCTTCAAAATATGTTTCCAATTTTATTGACCTGTAATTGACAAAAATTGTATACCTTTATAGTCACCCTTCAAAATTTGTTTCCAGTTTTATTGAGCTGTAATTGACAAAAATTATATCCCTTTACAGTGTGCAGCTTGGTAATTTGGTATATGTACAAGTGTGAAATAATCACAATCACACTGATTTAACAAAACATATCATCACCTCACATAGTTACTGTTATCTTTTCCTTTTCTTTTTTTGAGATTCCAACTGCAGGATGGACAGCTTTCATCAATCCTTGGGAAACTTAGGACTTCATTTATAGGTAAAGAATTTTAATAACCACTGGTGTTCAGTGGTTAGGACTCTGCACTTCCACTGCAGGGGGCCAGAAAAAAAAAAAGACTTTTTATCTGGAGTTAAGATCCATTATCTTCTTTTTTCTCCTACACATTGAGTTTGTTCAGCAGCAATTATAGTCCTATGTGGGGCTTCCCTGGTAGGGCAATGGTAAAGAATCTGCTTGCCCATGCAGGAGACACAGGTTTGACCCTCGGTCCAGGAAGATCCCACATGCTGTGGAGCAGTTAAGTCTGTGTGCTACAATTACTGAGCCCGTGTTCCAAAACTGCTTAAGCCCACGTCTAGAATCCATACTCTGCAACAAGAGAAGCCACAACAGTAAGTGAGGGGAGCCCTCAATCACCACAAGAAGAGAACGCCTGCTCATAGCAACAAAGACCCAGGGCAGTCAGTTCAGTTCAGCTCAGTCGCTCAGTCGTGTTCAACTCTCTTGACCCCATGGACTGCAGCACACCAGGCCTCCCTGTCCATCACCAACTCCCGGAGCTTGCTTAAACCTCATGTCCATGGAGTTGGTGATGCCATCCAACCATCTCATCCTTTGTCATCCCCTTCTCCTCCTGCCCTCAGTCTCTCTCAGCATCAGGGTCTTTTCCATTCAGTCAGTTCTTCACAAAGAATTGGACTTTGAGCTTCAGCACCAGTCCTTCCAATGAATATTCAGGACTGATTTCCTTCAGAATTGAGTGGTTGGATCTCCTTGCAGTCCAAGGGACTCTCAAGAGTCTTCTCCAACACCACAGTTCAAAAGCATCAATTCTTCAGCGCTCAGCTTTCTTTATAGTCCATCTCTCACATCATGACTACTGGAAAAATCATAGCCTTGACTAGACAGACCTTTGTTGGCAAAGTAATGTCTCTGCTTTTGAGTATGCTGTCTAGGTTGGTCTTAGCTTTTCTTCCAAGGAGCAAGTGTCTTAATTTCATGGCTGCAGTCACTATGTGCAGTGATTTTGGAGCCCAAGAAAATAAAGTCTGTCACTGTTTCCACTGTTTCCCTAACTATTTACCATGAAGTGATGGAACCGGATGCCATGATCTTAGTTTTGTGAATGTTGAATTTTAGGCCAACTTTTTCACCCTCCTCTTTCCCTTTCATCAAGGGGCTCTTTAGTTCCTCTTCACTTTCTGCCATAAGGGTGGTATCATCTACATAACAGGTTATTGAAAATTCTCCTGGCAATCTTGATTCCAGCTTGTGCTTCATCTAGCCTGGCCTTTTACATGATGCATATAGTTAGCAGGGTGACAAAAAAGCAGTCTCTCAGTTTTTAAAAAAACTGAATAGCATTAAAATAAAAAACCCAATTAGGAATACATGTTACCAAGGAGGTAGGAGACACTAAAAATTATAAAAATATTGCTGGAAGAAATGAAAGAAGACCCCAAGTGAAAGGAAAGACATCCTGTATCCATCGATTGGAAGACAATATTATTCAGATGGCAATACTTTCATATTAATCTACAAGTTAAATTCTTTTCAAAATCTCAGCCTTTTTAAAAAAGGTGACAAGGTGATCCTGAATACATGCCAAGTCCAGGTACACAGAATAGGGACTTCCAGGTGGTCCAGTAGCTTGGACGCCACACTCCCAGTGCAGGAGGCCTGAGTTTGATCCCTGGTCAGGGATTGCATGTGCCACAACCAAGACCTGATGCAGCCATATATATATATATATAAAATGGAACACAGAATATAAAAAAAGTCTTGAAAAAGAAGAATGAAAGTGAGTTGTCACATTTCCTTATTTCAAAACTCACTACAAAGCTACTGTAATCAAGACTCTGTGGTACTGGCATAGAATAGACAATGAATGTAGGATATCAATGAAATGTAATTCAAAGTCAAGAAATGAACTCATGCATTTTTGGTCAATTGCTTTTTGACAAGTGTGCCAAGACAAATGGGAAAAATAGGCTTTTTAGTATGTGGTGCTGGGACAACTGTATATCCACTTGCAAATGAATGAAGTTGAACCCTTGCTTCACATTATATTAAAAAATGAACTCAAGATGGATCAAAGGGCTTCCCAGGTGGCGCTAGTGGTAAAGAACCTGCCCGTCAATGCAGGAGACATAGGAGACACACGTTTGATCCCCAGGTCAGGAAGCTCCTCTGGAGGAGGACATGGCAACCTATTCCAGTATCCTTGCCTGGAGAATCTCATAGACGGAGGAGCCTGGAGGGCTGCAGTCCATAGGGTTGCAGAGAGTTGGACATGAGTGAACCAACTTAGCACATAAAAATATAAAACTTTTAGAAGGAAACAGATGTAAAGCTTTGTAACCTTGCATTTGGCAGTGGTTTCTTAGATATGATACCAAAAGCACTAGTAATAAAAAATAGAAAATCGGGCTTCATCAAAATTAAGAATATCTGTGCTTCAAAGAACACCATTAAGAAACTGCAAACGCATGCCACATAGTATGAGAAACAATTTTCAGATCACGTATCTGTTGAGTCTGATATCCAGATATATAAAGAGCTCTTAAAATTCATTAATAAAAAAAATTTAACCCAGTTTTAAAATGAGCAAAGATTTGAATACCACATTTCAACCAAGTTAAAGTGTTAGTCACTCAGTCACGTCCAACTCTTTGTGACCCCATGGACTGTAGCCCTCCAGGCTCCCCTGTCTGTGGAATTCTCCAGGCAAGAATACTGGAGTGGGTAGCCATTCCCTCCTCCAGGGAATTTTCCCTATCCAGGGCTTGAACCCAAGTCTCCTGCGTTGCAGGGAGATTCTTTACCATCTGAGCCACCATGGATGCCCATTTTACCAAAGAAGATGTACAAATAACCACTAAAACATTAAAAGATGCTTATCTCTCTTTGCTATTATCTGGAACCCTGTATTCAGTTGGAAACGTCTTTTCCATTTCTCCTTTGCCTTTTGCTTCTCCTCTTTTCTTAGCTGTTTGTAAGGCCTCCTCAGGGAACCATGTTTCCTTCTTGCATTTCTTTTTCTTTGGGATGGTTTTGATCAGTGCCTCTGTAGTGTTATGGACCTCTGTCCTTAGTTCTTCAGGCACTCTGTCTACCACATCTGATACCTTGAATCTGTTCATCACCTCCACTGTATAATCATAAGGGATTTGCTGTAGGTCATACCTGAATGGCCACTACTTTCTTCAATTTAAGTTTGAATTTTGCATTAAGGAGCTGATGATCTGAGCCACAGTCAACTCCTGGTCTTGTTTTTGCCGACTGTACAGAGCTGCTCCATCTTCAGCTGCAAAGAATATCATCAATCTGATTTTGGTATTGACTGGTGATGTCCACATGTAGTCTTCTCTTGTGTCATTGAAAGAGGGTGTCTGCAGTGCGTTCTCTTGGCAAAACTGTTACCTTTTGCCCTGCTTCATTCTGTACTCCAAGGCCAAACTTACCTGTTACTCCACTATCTCTTGACTTCCTACTTTTGTGTTCTGATCCCCTATAATGAAAAAGACATCTTTTTTTGGTGTTATCGAAGGTCTTGAAGGTCATCATAGAACATTCAACTTGAGCTTCCTTGGCATCAGTGGTTGAGGATAGACTTGGATTACAGTGATGTTAAATGGTCTGTCTTGGAAACCAAGATCATTCTGTTGTTTTTGAGATTTCACCTAAGTGTGCATGCAGTTGGGTATCTTTTCCTTTCTCCCTTGCCACCAGAGGATGTTCTTGATCCAGGGATTGGCAGGTGGATTCTTTACTGCTGAGCCACCAGGGAAGCCCTTTGAACTTTATTCTTCCCGTATTTTGCAAAAGGCACACCTGACACTTACCTTAAATCTTACAAGGTGCTGTGAACACCCTCAGGGCATCAAATGAAGGCATGGTTAAAAAGGCTAATTTGCTGTGGAGGTGAATAGGAAATAAATTCTTTACAAAATTGGAGGATTTCCAACACTTGGCTTTCAACACAATCTAGTACACTTGTCAGGTCATCTTTTTCTCCATACGGATTTTAGCTCCCCTTTTGTGGATCAAACTTGTGCCACCTACATTGGGAGCACAGAGTCTTAACCACTGGACTGCCAGGGAAGTCCCTCAGCTGAATATTTAATTAAAAGTGATTTTTAATGATAGATCTTGTTTTGGTGTTGTTTATAACAGAAGCAGTCAAGGAATTGAGTGATACTGTTCCAGAAAACTTCATATTAATTTCTGGGGGTTTGTGGTACAGAAAGATTTAAAATGCAGTTTGACTTCAGTGTCCACAGGTATTTCATGAACCTTTTAAAAAATAAATCTCCTTGTAATAGGCTTCCCAGGTGGTACTAGTGGTAAAGAATCTGCCTTGCCAATGCAGGAGGTGCAAACGACACTGGTTTGATCCCTGGGTTGGGAAGATCCCCTGGAGTAGGAAATGGCAACCGATTCTGGTATTCTTGCCTGAGAAATTCCATGGACTGAGAAGCCTGGCAGGATACAGCCCATGGGCTCGCACAGTCAGATGTGACTGAGCACATCTGTGGTATGGTCCATGCAATGCTTTACTGCAGTGCTCACAGTACAGCTGGGGCTCAGGAGTAGCACTTTTAAGAAGCTTGGCCAGGGACCTACCAGGTTAACAATTTTAGGACTAGGATTGCTGTTCAGGTGTTTTGAAACCAGGGGCATCCTGTGGGCTCCTGGGTATGGAAACCTATCTCCCATTTTTTGTAGGCAAGACTCCAGCCTCCATGACCTTCCCTGAGTTCCAAAGAGTGGATTTGAACAGTTGCTAATCAAAGTGAGGAGCAGCCAAGAAACCAGTTGAGGCAAGATTAAAGGGACCAGAGAACTCATCAAGGTCAGGAGACCCACAATCTGTGACCCCACACATACCCCAACCTTGTCAACAACCCCATCCTTGAAGTGTTTTTATAAAACTCAACAAATCCTTCCAGGTTAGGACACATACTTTTTCAAGCCAGGAGCCTTCTGTGCCCATCTTTACCTGGCAAAGCAGTAAGGTTCTCCTTTTCTATTTTACCCAAACTGAGATTTGGTTTGGCACAGGTGCAAAGAGGCAGAATTTTTGGCATTATAAAGTCGATGGCATGCTTTCTGTCACAAAACGTGGGAAATTGTATTGACTTCTTGCTCTATGTGAAAGTATTTTATATGTAAGTTTGATGCATTTTATAAGATTAAAAGTAATCCTGATCTATTTTAAAAATTATACAAATTCACCTTTTTATGCTAACAGTTGTATCTTCTGGGGGAACAGTTTTATCGACTCTAATTCATATGGCACACAATTCACCATTTCTGAGTACAGTTCAGTGGTTTCGGTGTGTTCATGGGGTGGTACAACTATGTTCGTACAATTGATGTCACTATGTTCTTGTTACCCCAAGAGACACTGCAGAGGTCATTGCCTCCAAAGGCCTCTATTCCCATAGCCCTGGGAGACTGTTAATCTCCTCTCTCAAGGATTTGCTTGTTCCAGACATTCCACATCAATGGAATCTTAAATGTGCAGTCATGTGACTGGCTTCTTTCACTTAGTATAATGTTACAAGGTTGATCCATGTTGCAACCAGTACTTATTTCCTTTTTATGGCAGATAATATTTCATTGCAGGGATAGTCTACATTTACTTGACTTCATGATCTAATGGACATTTAGATTATTTCTGGTTACAGCCTTGTGGTTAATATAAGGTTTACATGGCTTGAGAAAGAATGGCTAAGAAGACTGTCTAAAAGAACGTAGGGATGGAGGAGGTAAAAATTGCGTATTAGGTAATTGGTAAAAAGCAGTTCAGGCTTTTTACCAGTTCAGATAAAGGTAAGAGAAACTATCAGCATAACGTGAACTTCAAAAAATAACTGTAATGTTATTAGTCTTCCCAAGCCTCTTGCAGCTGCATGTCACCTGACCTTTGGAGCTGGGCGTTTGTCAAATCGGGGCCTCTGAGCATGGGAATCCTTGTCATGTGGCATCCACCATCATGTGAGGCAACCCAAAGGCCGTGTCCTAGTCTCTCTACCCCTGGCCATTAGAGCAGGGTGAGTGACCTAGACTTGACCAGTCAGAAGATCCTGATTGGGCAAGTGACCCAGAGCGTGAGGAAGTCAGGGTGCATGTCAGTCATGGAAGCGGCGACAGACTGCTCACTGAAGTGAGGCCGGGAGAGCCTGACTTGGCCGTGGCACCCACGTCCTTGCCCGTCTTCCCCTGGGCTCAACTGTGGCTGTGGTTTTGACTGCTCAGCATGGGAGTGAAGAGCCAAGAACATTCTGGTGAAAAAAGTTATGAGGGACTAGCTACACCAGTTACTAAATGCCATATTGTACTGGAGTTACTTAACTCAACTTGGCACATTACTTAACTTTTCTTAGCACAACTCGGGGGATCTCAGTTCCCCAACCGAGACTGAACGTAGGACCTTGGCAGTGAAAAGTGATGAGTCCTAACTACTGGACTGCCAGAGGATTCCTTGTACTTGAGTTATTTTTAAAAGTTTGTATAGCAGTTAAAAAATGATAAAACATTTAAGGTACATTAAGAGGCTAAAATGTCTTTTAAAAATTATTGTAACTTTCCTCTCTATAATATCTGGCTTACCCATCACTTTGAAACTGATCTTGAATGCTTTGACTGTTGTGGGTAACCTGCACAACTGAGTCAAGTCGAACCCTTTTCTCCCTATCTCTTATCTTTATACCTGAACACAATGTAGGGGCTTGTTTAATCCTGCTTACACAAACAGAAACAGAGACATTAAAGACAAACATCGGTATTTCATTAACAAAAGAATTTAACATCTTGTTTTCACCCTCCTATGCATTGCCTCTTTCTTAAGTTAAATGACCTTTTCTCGAGTATCATTTTAAACCTATGGCTGCACATACACTCAACATGTCCAAATACTGTTTATCACAAAGTAGACAGTAGGACACCCTATGTGACTCCTTTGTCTTTTCAATATGCAAGAGAGTCCTGCCTACTTTTTTTTTTGGTTCTGTCAACCAGGTATTTCTGACACATTTTGCTTCTTCCTATCTGAAGATATTGGATCAGCTGCTTTCCATCGAGTCCAGGTTCCTTTTTGTGGGGATTAGTGTCTAAATTATATTTCTTAGGTCACAAACGGATTGGCTTTTCTAATTACATCTTGGTATCAGCTTCTACTTTTATTATAGGATGTGATTTTATCAACTAAATAACATTTTGCTTTGTATCTTCCAACTTTCTAAAAACTTCACAGGACAGTGTTGGGCACTTAATTATATACATAATAGGCACATAATTATGTTGAGTGAATTCCCTAGACAAAAATGAATCGACTGTTTCTGCAGCAAAGGTACCTGTATGAACTGATGTACCTGGAACAGCATTTGATGGCAGTTGCTGACTAGTCAATGAGAGGTAGGGTAGTGTTGCCCAGGTGCCTGGGGAAGCCGGCGTGGACCGGAGCAGTGAAAAGGGTCTCTCTGAAAGGGTCTCTGTCTTTTCATCTGACTTTCTCTTTACCCTCTACTCTTTCCTGTTCTAAGGCGAGAGCTTACTATCTTCTGCGTGTAACTACTGTAAGGGTCCTGTACTGTTGAGGTTTTGAGTTTAAACTCCAAGGGAGGACTTGTACAGGGCTTCCAGGTACCTTCCGTAAGGTGCCCATTGCTGGGCAGGCAGAACTTTTAAGCCCCTTTGAAAGTGGCTCAGAAGTTTAAGGCTGGCTGGCTAGCTGCCTGTGAGCCTGGTGGCCATTCACTGTTTGCTCAGCTGTGACAGAAATGTGGTCCTGTTTGTAGGGTCATGTGCATATGCCCAGTATGGGAACCTAGACCTCCCAGTTCCAGAATTGCATATCCAGACTGGAAACTGGCCAGGGAGGGAAACCATGTGCTCCATTTAAACGCTTTACTAGTCTGAGTAGATTGCCTTCCATCCTCCCAAACTGTGAAGCTGAAGTCTGGGTACTATAGAAACTGTCAATTATTACAGGACTGTGTAATGATACTTCAAAGCACACAGAACACTATCCCTCAATGGGAGCTACCCAGAAATCTTGATACCAACTTATGATCAGAATAATTCGAGAAGTCTCAATTCAAATTAGTACAGATATACAATATGGGGACGAGATACTAACTTCTTAGACTTGTTAACTCTTTGAAAAGACTAAGCTTTGGTATCATACTTGGCTGAGAGTAAAAGGAATTCTGAAGGCCTGGTTTGATTATGAACAAGAAGGCCCCAAACAGGTAAAACCTGAAAGGCCACTGGAGGCAACACACAAATGTCTCACACATCTTCTAGGTGGAGTCCAGGATAAAAAGTCCCCCTGCAGCACCTACAATGCTCTCAAAGCTGTCTCCATTCCCAGGTGATGATGCTTCAGTTCTCTGTGACCCAACAGATTCTGCCATTTTCTCCAAGACGTACAGCTCCACTGGCCACCAGCTGGAGGGCTGAGGGAAATATTTTATGTTCTGCTAATTTTACTCTCTCAGATAGAGTTTCAACAGTGTCACCCCTCTTCACTGGAACAGCTTCCTGTAAGATAATTTGACCAGCATCTACATCCTCCTGGAAAAGAAAGCAGAAGTTTTGGAATGCTACCTCTGGCAAGCGCAACTGACATTTAAATACTAACCATGAGCCATACTCACAGCCACAAAGTGCACGTGCACCCGGTGATTGTGACCCCAGCGTCCAGGACTTGCTCATGGGCATTTGAACCCTTAAACGAAGGGAGCAAGGATGGGTGGATATTGAGCATTTTCCCTGGAAATTAATTAAAATTGGTAAGAATCAGAAATGTACACTTTCCTGTCTAGAATCAGGAGTCAACAGGAGCAAACTTTCTCTAGATTGGGTGTTTTCATTGTCAAAGACAGAAATGAGGAAAAGTGAAATACACATTCTCATCCAAGGAGGCCCTGGGAGCAGCAAGTTTCTGCCTTGCACATATGAAGACACAAAGAGGGACTCTGAACAGTTGCCAGCAGTGACTCAAAGCTGGAGGGGAAGGGGTCTACTCTGGCTTATAGGGCTCTTGACATTAACAGCGGATCCTGTGCAATCTGACAATAATGCCTTCTTTGCCATTTTCTGGCAATGGTTCACACTTCTAAACAAGGAAAAGTCTCCTCCCAGTATTTATCCAGAAGATGAAATATTATATTTGTATTAATGTGAAAGCAATCTAAGCTACCTTAGAAAACATAATTATAGCACACCAAAGAAAACTGAAGAAGAAGGATAAGAAGTCATCTTTGGGTCATTCTCTGGGCTAAAGGCAAAGGAAATTCAATTATTATGTATGTCAAAATAAAATGTCATAGTAGATCTCTCCTGACTGGAGTGGTTTGGTAAATTAACCACCCTAGAGTCACTTTCAGTTGATTTCTCAATGTGGTATCAAACAGTTTTTTGCTTACCATTCCATTTTCTGACAAAGGGGCCAGACAAAATTCTCATGAATCCTGCAAGACAGACTATGTCTATGGAGAACTCTTCAAGGACTTCGTCAACTGCATTGTCAAATGCTGCACGATTTTTATATAATTTATGGTTAATTACCTAGAAGAGAAACAGTTAAGTACCATCTGTCTCCAACAAATTAACCAAAAATTATTTAAAATCCAACCTATAAATAGACCACATTGACCATCTGAAGTCACATGTGATATCAAGATGAAGGAATAACCGGAATGGAAAGGTAAGCCTAGTAGCCACCCCAAATCCAGATGTCTTAAGAACACTTAGGGGCAGATTATGAGCTTGAATAATCTGTAAAGATACTTTTTTTTTTTTTTTTGGTAAAGATACTTTTCAAAGTAACTTACTCTGGTGGGAATCCCGGCTTTTTCTGCTTTATCTAAGCCAGCCACTGCAGCTTTGTTGGAGATCACAACGACAATGTGTGCCAAGCTACTTGGCTCCCTAGTGCTGTCTATGAGAGCTTGGAGGTTCGATCCTGAAAAAAGGCAGAAAAACAGAGGTGAAGGCATACTTCTTTAAAAAGTTTATATACTTCAAATAGGGAATGGTCAAGATTTTTGAATAAAAATGTCTTGGAAAAGATTGGCAAAATATGTGAGGCTTTTACATTTCCTTCCTCTTGGAATAATAGATTAGTATCTCATGAAAACATAAGCACAAAATATGAATTAGCATAGCAGTAGAAACAGTTTAACACATGTTAAAACTGAAGGAGGAGGAACAAGCTGCTTAATTAAACAATAAAAAAACCTGAATGCTTTCAATAAGAATACCACTATGACTGACCTTTTACAATCATTTCTTTGCTTTACCATCAACTTGGGTCTAAAGTATACTGAAACCTTAAAATAGACTTGTAAAGCATTTATATTTCTGAGAATGTAATTTAAAGAAAGAATCTGATATGTACTTATGAACCTATTGTATATTTATAAGAATGTTCATAGCAAAGTCACTTAAACCAGTGGTGGAACTGCTGGGTGGTCCAGCGGTCAGGACTGCCACTTACTGCCAAAGGCCTGGGTTCAACCCCGTAAGCCAAAAATCGGGCTATATCCATTCATATGGGAGAAAACAACGTTCTTATTACTTTACCCCTCTGCCTACAAGAGGCAAATGAAAATTTTGCACTAAATTACTGTTGACAATTAAAAAAAGCCTCAACTGTCTTAAGGACTTTTCAACTATAAAGCTACAATCGAAAAGTTGCAATTTGCATTCTGCTAGAAAAGCTTCTCTGTCTTCAACCATGTTCCCAACACCCTCTAATTTTCCTTTAGAAGCTGTCTAAGATGCTTGAGAAAAGTGGAAGGACTGAGGATGCAGAATAGCTAACATTCCTTAGTAATACCCAGCCCTACTCTACTAACACTATTCTTACAGTTGGAGGTTCTTTTAGGGGGAAGAATGGGAGAAAAGGAAGCACATGTCTACAGCTCTGTAGTAAAGAGGGAGCCATGTCTCACCTGTCCCAGAAATTAAGACAGCTACTCTTGCCTTTTTTGGTTGTACAGAGAAATGATTTCTCAGGGTTCCATTCTCCAATACTGATCCATTTATTTGCATGGTTTCAATCAGATGCTTGACTTTCACACGAGGAGAACCTTTGGTGCAAACATACCCGATAAGTAAATCAAGAACAACTGTGAATTAACAGTAATATGGAAAGAGAAGTGTTTTAAAAACACTTTAGAACACTGTTATTTTATTCTGAAAATAAGATATGCAGGATTAAAACAAATAGTAAGTTTGTTTTACTTATCATTACTCACTCATAGAAACTTCCTGAAGGCGGACACTGCCCACTTCAACTAAAAACTATAGCACTGTAGCTAAAGTGGATATGTTAGTGCCTGCCAGTGTTCTCTCCCATTTCCTGTAGATCTTCCATCCACACTAGTGCTATGACCTCTCAGCTTCAAGGGTAGGCAAGTGATAGAAGCAAGACCATTCAAAGGTTTGATATAGGATGTTGAGAAAGAGAGGGCCTCTCTCAGTGCAATGTGAGTTGAAGGATGTGGGCTCAAGACATCTTACAGGTATTTGGAGAGCCTGCCTGAAAATGAAACCTACACAATAAAGGAATGAAAGGCAAAATTAACGAGTCTTGACATCTCTGTTAGAGAATCTGAGTGGGTTTTCTGCAATTCTGCCAATTTCTAGTGCTTCTAACCGAGTTCCGGGTACTACAGTGCTTGTCAGGGTGCTGGCTCACTGCTCCTCGAATTGAGCTGTGTCACAAAGCAAGCCTGACCAAGTCCTCGTGTGAGAGATTACTTTGGGAAGTGACAGGGAATGATGATGTGGAAGACTCTTATACTGAGTGTGTTATTCAGCTGGTTACCGCTGTGGGCAACTTGGGCTTGATCCCACTGGGACCTTCAGAGGAGCCATGTAGACAGAGACTGTGCCTAGAACTGCTCCCTCCTGTTTCTCAAGCGAGTGCTGACTCATTATCTCTCACCCTACTGATCAAGGGCTGCTTCCTGCAGGGTGTGGTTGTGCGTGTGACTGCTACACACAGGGGTCAGACCCTGAGGCAGAAATGAAGAGACGGTGGTATTAATGGCTGGGATGTTTCCATGTGACAGCTGTGTAAAGACAGTTGCCACAGCAATGGGTGGGCAGAGTTCCTAAGGCAGGGCACAGTTATATTGAAGGTTATGGATCTAAAAGCCACTGAAGGAACAGGTTACCTTCTGGACACGCAACTACTCTGCCAATCACCCAGGCTTCTTCCTGGTGCTGCTCAATATCCTGCAGAGTCTGCTTCACCAGGTCCTCTGATACCACGAGGGCAGCCCCAATCCCACAGTTAAATGTTCTGGCCATCTCCTCTTCAGAGAGGTGGCCTTCCTGCTGTAACCATGAGAAGATCCTGGGGACCCTCCAGGTCTGGGCATCTGAAAACAGGCAAGAGTTGTTCCTTAATCTACTGTTGACCCAAAGTATAAAAGCACGCACATTTACAAAGCTATGGAAATTAAAACCAGTTTGGCTATTTTATATAAGGAGAAACTACTAACTGGCCTTTCAGAAGCTTTCTGGGGATCCATCTGTACTAAGGCATTAAGAACACTTTTGTGTAACACTTGGCCAATATTCACAATTGAGCAAATTTTTGCTCAATTAGTTTTGTGCTGCATTAACTACCTAGATCCTTAGAAATTCCCTGATGAAACAGATGTTCTAATGGGGCTGAATTCCAGTAAAGGCTGGCATAGTACCCTTCTGAGAATGTCTAGTTGGGTCTTAGCAATGACCAAAAGCACCCTAAGTTTGATACAAAACTAGTGGCTTATATACAAACTTAGAGGAAATACAGCTACTACTGTAGAAAACTTAAGCTATATAGAAAGTTTAAGAGCAATATTTTGCCCCTCTGCATTTATTTTAAAATTTAGGGAACCCCGTCAGTCCAGTGGTTAGGACGTGCCAGGTTCACTTCCTGTTAAGGAACTAAGATCTTGCAAACTGCACAGTGGGGCCAAAAAATAAAACAAAAACAAACAAGCTAGACTTATGTCTGGCTAAAAACTGTCTTTGGGGTTTTTTTGGCTCCACTGCATTGCCTGCAGGATCTTAGTTCCTGGACCAGGGACTGAAATGAGGCCACCACAGTGAAGTGCTGACTTATAACCACTGGGTCACCAGGGAATTCCCAACCAGTTAAGTTTCCTGAAACAGCAATCTTCACTTATTTTCTCTGTATCTCTGTTGTCATCTCTTGTGCCAATAATCTGGGGGGTGGGATCTACCCTCTCAAGTTGCTTTTTGACACTGCTAACCAGTGTCATGTTGAAAACCACGCTTGGAGTTGATACTTTCACATGGTTTACTCCCTGATTCAGACTGTTTTATCTTCTCACAGAAATATTGCAATGAACATGTCAAAGACTTAAAACACTGTATTCTCATTCTCTATTCAAATCTACTCTTCTCCTGTCCTATGCCCATTCCCACCTATGTACCCACTAAACCAGAAACCTGGGACCTCTTTTTTCATGCTAAGCACACAATGATTCTTTTGTCTCTCTTCCCAATGCCTTGGTTTGGGTCCTCTTTATCCTGCACATGGACTATTTAATAACTACAACTTCCTTTCCGTACCAGCAAGTTCCTGATTCTATCTTGACAGAGCTTAAGCTTACCAACCCCCTAGAGAATCTGCTTAGAAAATTTCATCTGATATAATTACAAGGCTGTATGCCTTATATGTAGGACTTCCATTGTGGCTCAGAAGGTAAAGTGTCTGCCTACAATGCAGGAGACCCAGGTTCGATCCCTGGGGGGGAAGATCCCCTGGAGAAGAAAATGGCAACTCACTTCAGTACTCTTGCCTGGAAAATCCCACGGATGGAGGAGGATGGTAGGCTACAGTCCATGCGGTTGCAAAGAGTCAGACACGACTGAGCAACTTCACTTGGTCTATGCATTATAAACATGGCCAATAACTTGAAAAGATATGGTAAAGGGTCAGTCCTATTTTTTCCACAAGAAATCCAAATGATGAATAATTTCTGGGTATAATCCTATGTGTATTTAAACTACCCAGAATTTCCTTCCATAATGTATTTTTTCTCCTAACAGTTTTCTGAGCAAAATTTCTTTTTAGTGATCTTACCTAAATTCACCCCCAATTTCTGAGGGAGGACTCTGGGGATGTTTTCCAGTAATCCTCCACCAGTAATATGCGCAACAGCCTTAACACGTCCTGAACGCAGGACAGGTAACAGTGAGTGGCTGTAGATTCTGGTTGGGGTTAGAAGTAAGTCACCTGTATATTGGGAAGATAAGATAAAAACTTAAGTCTATGAAATGAAACCAAAGCATACATAAAAAATAATTCTGAAACAGAGAAGGACTGTGACCCTGCCAGATATACTTGTTCTGTAACATCTAAGCAGCCAAACCACAGCCTAAGTATTAATAATTTGTTCCATTCTAACTTTAAGTAATGGAGAAGGCAATGGCAATCCACTCCAGTACTCTTGCCTGGAAAATCCCATGGATGGAGGACCCTGGTAGACTGCGGTCCATGGGGTCACTAAGAGTTGGACACGACTGAGCGACTTCACTTTCTTTTTTCACTTTCATGCATTGGAGAAGGAAATGGCAACCCACTCCAGCGCTCTTGCCTGAAGAATCCCAGGGACGGTAGAGCCTGGTGGGCTGCCGTCTATGGGTTCGCACAGAGTTGGACACGACTGAAGCGACTTAGCAGCAACTTTAAGTAATGAAAGCAGCCTAACCCTAGAGACTGGCTGCTCAGACACTTCCATGTAGGAGAGTTTAAACGTGAGCATGTGTACTAAGGTCTGGTCACCACAACCAACAGGTGCTGGAGAAGAGTACTGGAGGGAAGATTTTGCTACAATTTTCCTCACAAGGCTGAATCCGTTGCTGTGAAGACCAGATGAAGCGATTCCAATAACAGCATCCCCTTCCGTGATTCTTTCCAGGTGAGGAAGTTTCTGATCTCGCTCCATGGCACCAACGGCAAAACCAGCTAGATCATACTCTCCAGGAGGGTACATGTCAGGCATCTCTGCCGTTTCACCTCCTGGCAGAAAGAGAAAACAAGAACAAAGAAATCATTGAATGTTTATACACCTGTCTAGGAAGTAGTGACTGACACCAGCTACTTTTCATACGGACAATTAAACACAAGCTGTATTCTGCAAACATTCAGTAATGTGTTCTCTAAGGGCCATCTAACAGAACTCTCAACCAAGTATGATTTCAGGAGAAACAGCACCAATTTCCACAAAGGGTGAATATAGCCTCCAAACACTGTTATTTTTACAGAATGAATGCTCAGTTGGACGTAAGGCCATTTCTCTAGCAGTTTAGTTTCAGAAATGCTTTCACCTGTATTTGATCTTTACAATCACTCCATGTCCCAATAATGGTACAGGCTTAGAAGAGGGCTGCCTAACTCTAAATGCCCTGGCCTAATAAATACATCAAGTTCACATTACCACCATATCATATAAAGACAGGGTCTAGGCAGGCAGATTTAAATCGGGAACAGTTCTAAAAGATGGTTGAAAGGCAATTTTGGCTTTTGGGATAGGCCTGTCCATAGAAATGGGGATGTAAAAAAGGTAGTTTTGTTCTCTGGTCAACCTACAAATTTATCTTGTTAAAACCCTCACGTATGTACTCCAGCAACAGTTCTATAAACCTTGGGTACATTTTATCCTTATTGTCATTTCTGGGGGAAATTAAGGCTTAAAGAGTCAGAATGCCAGGAACCTGCCTCTGCCTCTGCTGCAGGGCCGTAAGGAGGAAACAAGCCCCTACCCTGTCTGTCCGAGAGGCCACTGAGAGAATAGGAGTCAAACAGGGGCCAAGGATCGGGGGGAAGACAAGCCTTGGCTGATGGTGAAGTGTGAGTCTGACCCTCAAGGGGAGAGTTTGGGGACACCAAGGTTTAAGTTTTCCTTAGCTGGTACTGTCTGTATTTTGTTTGCCTCATTGTGTGGCACAGTTTGTCTTGCTGGCTATACTGGTCACCAATCAGGCTTATACGCAGCGCTGAAACGCAGCGAGGGTGCGTGATTAAAATGGAAGCACATACCGAGGAGAGCACATCCAGCCTTTCTACAAGCTTGGGCGATCCCAGCGATAACAGCTTCAGTTGTATGTAGGTCAAGTTTTCCACAGGAAAAGTAATCGAGGAAAAAGAGGGGCTCTGCTCCTTGTGCCAGAATGTCATTTACACACATCGCAACCAAATCCTGACCAATGGTGTCATGTTTACTGCACTGCTGGGCAATCTACCGAAGGGCATAAACACCCACATTAGTAAGTTCCAAACTGTATCTTGTCAATTATCAGAGAAGGCTAACAAATAATGACTTTTGGCTAGTGCTGTGAACACCTAGAGACAAAAGAACACTAAATTTTGATAAGCTACTTGGTCCAAAATTATTCTCTTTTGTCCCAGATTACTCTCAAAGACACTGCATTACTAGAAACATGTAGCCATTGTAGCAAAACAATATTTGGTATGGCTCTCTTTAGTGCATATACCTCAAGAGGAGAAAGATATTTGATACATAGTAAATTCATATCTTTCACAAAAGGCCTTTACTCACATAAGTGTCTGATTACCTTCAGTTTTGTCCCAACACCATCTGTTCCACAGGCCAGAAGAGGATCAGTGAAACCAGCTGCTTTCAAATCAAAAAGACCAGCAAAACCTCCAAGATCAACATCACAGCCTGTTGGAGAGAAAATTTATTTCTTGCTGCATTTCAACAGCAAAGGATTGATCAAGAAAGCAGATATTGAAGGGGAAGACACATCCTTTTGAGTTTAAGATCATGGATAAGAAACACTTTCCCTACTCTAGAGATAAGAAAGCAGAAGACTTTGAGTCTGGCTTAAAGAGGACAAGACTTATAGCAACTTGGCATTAGTCTGGAACATGTTCTTCAGTTAACTATAAAGCCTCAAATCAATACACAATGTTTGTGATGGTTGATGAACTAGCAAAGGACAGGATCTGACTTACCTGGTCTGGAAGTGGCCTTCGCTAAAGGTTTAATTTTCTGGACCAGCATATTACCAGCTGCAATGTCTACCCCAGATTCCTTGTAAGTCAGGCCCCTAAAAAGTTCAAAAAATAAACTAAGACATAACCAGGGAAAAATTATTTTAACCTTAAAATATTGTTTAAAGTAGAAAATATTCACTAGGCATTTTTCAGATCCCCTCATGTGCTTGGCCCCATCCAGAGATTTTAATTTGGCTGCTCTAGGGCAGGTCCTAGGAATTGAAATGTGTTTAAACAACCTCCCCAGTTGATAATCACTATTTGGAACTACTTCTCTAACTTAACTATTTCTTCCAGAAGTACCAGGCAGGTAAATATATCAACATTTGGTGACCACCTTTCTCTGTTCAATTTTGGTATGGGAAGGAAAGAGTACCTAAACTGAGTCCAAAAAGTGAAAATTAGGATGATAAGAACTCTACAAAGAAATCACTTAATAATGCAACTGAGCTCTTACTGCAGTAATAGAGAACTGTATCAGTTTTCTTATAAAGACTGTAAGAAATGATTTAAAAAACTCAAACACCATGGACTATAGCCCACCAGGCTCCTCTGTCCTTGGAATTTTCCAGGCAAAAACACTCAAGTGGGTTGCCACTTCCTTCTCCAGAGGATCTTCCTGACCCAGGGACTGAAAGTGTCTTCTATGTCTCCTGCACTGTAGGCAGATTTTTTACCCACTAAGCCATTGGGGAAGCCCAATCATGTTAAATGGCATTGTGACTTTGCTGGTCTAGCCTTACAAAAACACTGGCCTAGTGGGATTCAGGGGTATTGGAAGAAATAGCTCCAGTTTTATTAGAAACAAGATGCCGGGAACAAACAGATTTGAGACTTTTGGCAGCTAACTACAAAAAAGTTGGCAGTCTATGGTCACACTAGGACAGGAAATGAAGTTCTACTGATTAGAAATTTCAATAGGATCTAATTTCTTTTTTTTTAATGTAGACGATTTTTAAAGCCATTATTGAATTTGTTACAATACTGCTTCTGTTTTATGTTTTTGTTTTTTGGCCACAAGGCATGTGGGGTCTTAGCTTCCTGATCAGGGATCAACCTTGTATACCCTCCTGCACTGGAAGGTGAAGTCTCAACCACTGCACCACCAGGGAAGACCCAGAATCTACTCATTTTAAAAGTTAAAAAAATAAAATTTTAGCATGTTACTCTCACTTTGTCCTAAAACAAGTATTTCTCATACATGAACTCAATGAACATACTGTGATAAGATCAAGACACCCATATCTGCAGTTAACAGTTCATTGATATTTTACAAAGGAATAGCTGTATATGACAATAAGTGAAGTTATAAAATACACTTCAATAATATAAATGCAGTGACCAAATGAAATGGTAAAATTTATAGTATAATCAAAGCTGTAAAGTTAAGATAACCAATATTTACATCTCAAATTCTTTTGACAAAATCAGGATAACTTATATATATATATATATAACAATAATATGTAAATATATGATAACCCAAGAAATATAAATCCCTTCCCCTATTTTTCTTGATGAATAACTGACAGCTTATTGCATACACCTAAAATGTAGAATGTGAAAAAAACCTTTTAACAGCACATTTCAAATATGAGCTACCATGAAGTTTTTTCCATTTCATTTGAATATAACTAATACTTTTCATTCAAACTAAATGCAAATCAAAACTGGACCAGTTTCAGAGTTCAAAATACAGAATGCCTTAGTTTAGGTTCAGTGGAGTTTTCTACATCACCATCTCTGCGAGTTCTAGCTGTGCTGTGATCACCTGGGTCACAAGTTTACCTGGTCTGCTGGAGGAAAGCTATGGCTCGAAAGCCGATGTCTTTCCTAAAACAGCTCCCTCAAACTTTATAGCGGCAAGTCCTTTCCTGGCTTCTTCAAGGGCTGAGATGAGATTTTCCCTGATGGCCGTGACAGTAAGGACCCTACCCCCATTAGTCACCACCTTGCCATCTTTTAGGACAGTGCCTGCTTGGAACACCTCCAGTCCTAAAGCCCGAGTCTCAGGAAACCCTGTAAGAGAGAGCATATTTGATACATCAATTACAACAATATTATTATACACTGTGGCTTATTCATTTCGAGAGGGTTTTTTAAAAATATAATCTTTATTTCACTTAAATGAATCTTCACAAGAATCCTAACACAAAGGAATTATGTGATATAACAGTAAATCGACTCTTCCTCCTAAGAACAGCCTGTTCTGCTCTAGGGTGACAACTGTATTACACTAAAGCTTTGTGTTATCATAGATCTCATGTAAGAACGATTATTTCAATGAAGGGGGAAAAGAAAAGGCAAGCTCTGAAAAGTTTGGTACTACAAGTGGTTATTTTCTCTTGAAAAGTAAAAAACTTAAACATCAATGAATAAATCCTCATCACTTTTTACTGAAGAGTAAAAGAATTATTTTGCTTTACCACAGCCAACTAGATAAGGTTGCTTTTCCTTTTAAAATATTTTTAAACTATATTTTCTAAATTATGCAGTGGACAATTCATACAAAGATAACCTCTTAACTAAAAAAATTTTTTATATCCTCAGTTTGTCCTTTTCCTTTTCTCTTTTAGCACCGTATCTGGTAATGTTACATTTTTTCTGTATCAATTAAAAAAAAAGTTTTTTTTAAAATTGAAGTACAGTGGTTTATAATATTGTGTCTTCCCTTGGTGTTTCTATAAGATAGGGGCATTTATTCATACATACTCAAATATCTGGTGCTATCAGTTCAGTCGCTCAGTCGTGTCCCACTCTGTGACCCCATGAACCGCAGCACGCCAGCCCTGTCCATCACCAACTCCCAGAGTTTACCCAAACCCATGTCCATTGAGTCAGTGATGCCATCTAGCCATTCATCCTCTGTCGTCCCCTTCTCCTCCTGCTCCCAATCCTTCCCAGCATTAGGGTCTTTTCCAACAAGTCAACTCTTCGCACAACTCCAAAGTACTGGAGTTTCAGCTTTAGCATCAGCCCTTCCAATAAACACCCAGGACTGATCTCCTTTAGGATGGACTGGTTGGATCTCCTTGCAGTCCAAGGGACTCTCAAAAGTCTTCTCCAACACCACAGTTCAAAAGCATCAATTCTTCGGCATTCAGCTTTCTTCACCGTCCAACTGTCACATTTGTAAGCCTTGACTAGACGGACCTTTGTTGGCAAAGTAATGTCTCTGCTTTTAATATGCTACCTAGGTTGGTCATAACTTTCCCTTCCAAGGAGTACACGTCTTTTAATTTCATGGCTGCAATCACCATCTGCCGTGATTTTGGAGCCCCCCAAAAATAAAGTCTGACACTGTTTCCACTGTTTCCCCATCTATTTGCCATGAAGTGATGGGACCAGATGCCATGATCTTAGTTTTCTGAATGCTGAGTTTTAAGCCTACTTTTTCACTCTCCTCTTTCACTTTCATCAAGAGGCTCCTTAGTTCCTCTTCACTTTCTGCCATAAGGATGGTGTCGTCTGCATATCTGAGGTTATTGATATTTCTCCTGGCAATCTTGATTCCAGCTTGTGCTTCTTCCAGCCCAGCACGTCTCATGATGTACTCTGCATATAAGTTAAATAAGTAGGGTAACAATATACAGCCTTGACATACTCCTTTTCTTATTTGGAACCAGTCTGTTCTTCCATGTCCAGTTCTAACTACTGCTTTCTGACCTGGTGGTATCAGTAACATCCAATATTGGGGCATCAGAAACTATTACACTTGTTACTAAAACTTTAGGGAAATTTCACTGATACAAAGATCTTGATTCTATCCCTTCCCTTTCTATGTTTTAAAAGGCAATCAGTTCCTAACTGACCAGTTACCATGTGTGGTATTTACAGGGCAATGGACTTCCTGTCTCGGTAAGACAGTAAATAGGGTGTCGGAACTTATTTACCATTGCAAAACACTGAGTTATATATAAATTGGTTACAATCATTTAACTATTGATAAGATGCCTCACCTCCTATAAAGAGAAACAGAAGAGAAGGCAGTTCTGAAACTGCTTTAATTCTGTCATCAAAGTGACTATGGGGTATACTGCAAACTGGAGAAGGGGTTAATCTGTGATCAGAGATCACACCCTGAAATCTACATTTCAAATTTACAACATCCTTGATACAGCACACTAAAAAGCAGAGACATTACTTTGTCAACAAAGGTCCGTCTAGTCAAGGCTATGGTTTCTCCAGTAGTCACGTATGGATGTGAGAGTTGGACTGTGAAGAAAGCTGAGCACTGAACAATTGATGTTTTTGAACTGTGGTGTTGGAGAAGACTACTGAGAGTCCCTTGGACTGCAAGGAAATCCAACCAGTCCATTCTAAAGGAAATTAGTCCTGAATATTCATTGGAAGGACTGATGTTGAAGCTGAAACTCCAATACTTTGGCCACCTCATGCAAAGAGCTGACTCATTTGAAAAGACCCTGATGCTGGGAAAGATTGAAGGCAGGAGGAGAAGGGGATGACAGGGGATGAGATGGTTGGATGGCATCACTGACTCAATGGACATGAGTTTGGGTAAACTCTGGGAGTTGGTGATGGACAGGGAGGCCTGGCGTGCTGCGGTTCAAGGGGTCGCAAAGAGCTGGACAACACTGAGTGACTGAACTGAACTGAACCTATGTAGTTTATACTTATGTTCCTCTGACTGATATATTCCTATTATCTTACTGGCTCTGAGGATGGACGAGAAAGGTGGGCCTGGGTGATTCTCCGTAAACTTGGCTAGGTCCACTTAAGTCTTCACTGTGCAGAAAGGGAAATGGATAGCAGTTCCTAAATACAGCAATTTCTGATATCTGGACACCCATATCCAAGCAACAAACAACAGAGTTATGTTAAGAACCCCTGAAAAGATAATGATGGCCTCACACCCTTACAGGGAGCTTTCCACGGGAGAAGGCCTACTGCGGTACTGTTCACATTGTCTCCCAACCTTGCATTCTCTGATGTTCACCTGTTATCTCTACACCCTTGGTGTAGTCTCCTGGATAACCTTTACTTGCCATGACCACAGTTACGGCAGCACAGTTGTCCAGCCAAACAGGCAGAGATGTGCAGAGCAAGCCATCTAAGGTAGACTGAATTACTTCATAAAGATCACTTTTAAGAAGTGGGAGGATCACCTGGAAAAAACACAATCAATATGACAACTGAGAGAAATTTCAATTCTCCTGGGACATTTTATTCACTGAAATACCAGAATTTGCATTATATTTCTCAAAGGTAATTATTTCAAGGCTGAAAAATCCTAAGATTAAAATAGCACACATCTTTTTTACTCACTTGGCACTCTGGATCACCGAAACGGCAATTAAATTCCAGAACTTTGGGGCCATTCTTGGTCAGCATTATACCAGCATAGAGGACACCTTCATCAAAAAAGAAAAAGAAACTTTAATGCAGACATTGTATTGTGACCATGAAATTTAGAATATAGACTCAAGGTTTTGGAATGACCATAACCAATGTTACAACAATGGTCAATAAAAAGGTGGTTTAAAAAAAAGAGAAAATGCTGTAAACTTCCTCCATGAATTATGTCCAAAATGACATCCATGTGCTTACCTGTGTATGGCATACCCTCCTCCTGCATGCCATCCACTGTCCTCTGAAGAATGGTATTTTTAATTTTTAGCAACAAATCCTTAGAAACCTGAGGAATACAGAGAAATATTTAAACGTAATTGGTATTAAACTAAAAAAGTCCTCACCCAATTGAGGCTCCTTTGTATACTTCCAATATAGTGTGCATACCTCGTAAGCCTGTAAGTTGACAATCTAAGGGGTTATAAAATTAATTACAGAAATCAGAGTTACAGTTAGTTCTTCTATTAAAATCATTTTCATCAAATGGTAGTTTTAATACATAATGTCTAAAGTAAACCATGTTTGTTTTTCAATCTTTTAGTTAAGAAAAATATAAAAAGGCACCATGTTATTAGCACTGCTGCTAAGTCGCTTCAGTCGTGTCCAACTCTGTGCGACCCCACAGACGGCAGCCCATCAGGCTCCCCCGTCCCTGGGATTCTCCAGGCAAGAACACTGGAGTGGGTTGCCATTTCCTTCCCCAGTGCATGAAAGTGAAAAGTCAAAGTGAAGTCACTCAGTCGTGTCCGACTCTTAGAGACCCCATGGACTGCAGCATGCCAGGCTCCTCCGCCCATGGGATTTTCTGGGCAAGAGTACTGGAGTGGGGTGCCATAGTCTTCTCTGGTTATTAGCACAATTTAAACTATCATCAGTGAAAGGAAATGTGAGTTTCTAAGTGATTTATAATATACTCAATGAAGATTTTTTCCTAAAACTGTTCAGGAATTGTGTGGAAACATACTTTATACATTATAGTAGAAACAGAAGAATAAATGATAGTCTGATTTGCTTTTTGATGTACCACACCCACTCTTACTAAGCACTTATTGTTGGCCCCTGGATATCCAAAGATGCATAATTAATTCCAGATTATAACTGGCTCAAGGGGTAAAAACAGGATATAGAATGGAGGGGCTGAAAGGATCTGTTTAATTCACAAAGTTAAGTTTCACAAAGGCCTTTAGAAAAGGTTAGTTTTAGAGTGAGGCCATAAAAGATATTTTTCATTTATCAGGAAAATCAATTTGCTGATTAGTAATGTCATTCACAGGAAAAAAACAAAAACAAAAACAAAAACCCAGAAAAGCATAGTTCTTTGCAAAGACCAAATGATGACTACCTGAGGGGCTGGACAGTAGGCTCCCATTCCCCCCGTGTTGGGGCCCTGATCGCCCTCCAGCAATCGCTTATGGTCCTGTGCTGGGGGCATGGGGGCCACAGTCCGTCCATCAGTGAAGCACAGACACTGCAGAAAAAACAAACAGTCCACTTAAACCTCAATGCCAAAATGTTTTAAAAAAAAATTTCATAAGCAGAACTATACATACCTTAACTCCATTAGTTTTTTTTTAAAGTGAAATGATTTAAAACATAAATAATTTTCTTAGATCAAGTATCAAAAGATTCTGTATATTCAGTTCTGAAGGATCTGTAATTTTTGAGCTAGGTTAGTCAAGGGGCAGGTCAAGCTACTCCCAAAAGTAAAATAGTTCAACCTTCCCCCTCTTTAAATAATGTGTGATATAAGTCCAGTTCCCCTACTGATACACTAGGGGTGATTAAAAGAAGATAAATTACTTTTTCATTTGTATCCAAAATAGTAAACACATACAAATTCCTTTGTATTGCTCAGTTTATGCTCTTGGTTGAAGCAACCAGAACAAATCAAGCCTTCTGGGGGGGATCATAGATCAGATAACACAGTGTATACTCTATGCCAAGTTCAAAAGATGGATATACGTACAGACACCTCTTCTCCTTCAAGAAGTTCTTCAATGACAACTGTTTCTCCTGCTTCTCCGAAAGCTTTACCCTTATTGGAGATAAAAAACAAAGAGAAATTATAAGCTTTCATTACTTATTTAATCGGCTGTTGTCATTTTGCACCATTTGTATAATGAACCAATGCACTAGTTTATAATTTCTCTTTCCCTTTCTGAAAGCCGCATAGGAACATATGAATGTCTCCTATTTTTAAAAGTGGCAACGATGTAAGGTTAGCACTGGTACAGAAGAAATGGATACATCATTAGAACCCTCCTGGGTAGCCTCCTTTCCAGGTTCAATAAAGCAACAGAAAAACAGATGTTTTCATCATCACTTCTTCACTCTTATTTACGATTACAATTATGTTTGATTATAGTAATTATACCGTAGAGTCTGTGAAAGCAGATTTCCAAAAGATGGAGAAACCCAAAACAACCAAGATGGATCATAAAAGCAAAACATTAGGGGCTTCCTTGGTGGTCCAGTGATTGGGAATCCGCTTGCCAGTGTGGGGGTCCAGGGTTCAATACCTAGTCTGGGAGACATCTGCATGATGCAGAGTAGCTAAGCCCCACGTGCATAACTGCTGAGCCTGTGTGCTGCAACTGCGAAGCCCATGTGCCTGGAGTCTGTGCTCCGCAGCAGGAGAGGCCACCGCAGGGAGAGGCCGGGGCCCCACAGTGAGGAGTGGCCACCCGCCAGCCTGCCTGCCGTCAAAGCCTGTGTGTGGCAGTGAAAAAACCCAGTGCAGCCAAAAATAATACTTTTCTTAAAAAAAAAAAAAGCAAAATATACTAAAATAAAAAGCAATATACATTAACATTGTTTCACTTTTCTTAGACTTGAGACACCAAGAACATATACTTGTTTTTAAAGAGATGGATTATAATACATAGTATTATAAACAGTAACTACTACACATTTTCCTCATCTTGAGGATAAGGATTTGTAAGTATTTGCAAAATTGGCAGTAGTTATCCAATTTGCCTAGAAAATTACGAACGCTTTTCAGGAGAATAAACTTACCTGCATAATCTCTCTGACAACTTCACAGGCCTCCTCTTTGCTCTTGGCAACAATTACCCCTTTCCCGGCTGCAAGACCACTGGCCTTCACAACCAAAGCGGGGAAGTCTGCACTGTGAAAACAGAGGAAGTTTCAGTATTCAGTAAATCCTTACGATTCAAAAGTTTAAAACACTTTCAGATTTTATGATGATATGCTATAGCAACAACTATAAAGCAGAAAGGAAAAAAAAAAAAAAAAAAAAAAACAGCTAACAACATTTTGATGTACTTCCTGCCAGGATTCTTTTCTTCTGTATTCCTCTGTACATACGATCATATGGTACATACGATTTTGCTTTTCTCACCTACCCTGAGAGCATATCAACAAATCTTTGGGAGAAGAAATAGCAGCAGTATAGCATGGATAAGCAATGATCTTTAAGATACAAAGTAGTGAATCATGGACCAATATAAGCACAGATACATAATTTCTCCAAGTACACATAAAAAACTGTTGGTAGGTTTTTCTGTTGAGTAGACCTGGAGATCCAGGAGACTTATTCAAAGTAACTAAATTGTTACGTCCAAGGAATCTAGGTACTAGAAAACAATAAACTTCAATGTAGAATAAAGAATAAATAAGAATAACAAAAATGAAAACTATGGATTGGAGGTTCGTGACATTGTACAGGAGGCAGGGATCAAGACCATCCCCAAGAAATAGAAATGCAAAAAGGCAAAATGGTTGTCTGAGGAGGCCTGAAAACAGAAGCTAAAGGCAAAGGAGAAAAGGAGAGATACACCCATCTGAATGCAGAGTTCCAAAGAATAGCAAGGAGACATAAGCCTTCCTCACTGATCAATGCAAAGAAATAGAGGAAAACAATAGAATGGGAAAGACTAGAGACCTCTTCAAGAAAATTAAGAGATAACAAGGGAACATTTCATGTAAAGATGGGTACAATAAAGGAGAGAAATGGTATGGACCTCACAGAAGCAGAAGATATTAAGAAGAGGGGGCAAGAATACGCAAAAGAACTATACAAAAAAGATCTTCACAACCCAGATAATCAGGATGGTGTGATCACTCACCTAGAGCCAGACATCCTGGAATGCAAAGTCATGTGGGTCTTAGGAAGCATCATTATGAACAAAACTAGTAGAGGTGATGAGATTCCAGTTGAGCTATTCCAAATCTTGAAAGATGATGCTGTGAAAGTGCTGCACTCAATATGCCAGCAAATTTGGAAAATCCCGCAGTGGCCACAGAACTGGAAAAGGTCAGTTTCATCCAAATCCCAAAGAAAGGCAATGCCAAAGAATGCTCAAACTACCACACAATTGCACTCATCTCACACACTAGCAAAGTAATGCTCAAAATTCTCCAAGCCAGGCTTCAACAGTAGGTGAACTGTGAACTTCTAGATGTTCAAGCTGGATTTAGAAAAAGCACAGGAACCAGAGATCAAATTGCCAACATTTGCTGGATCATTGAAAAAGCCAGAGAGTTCCAGAAAAACGTCTGCTTTATTGACTATGCCAAAGCCTTTGACAGTGTAGATGACAACAAATTGTGAAAAACTCTGAAAGAGATGGGAATACCAGACCACCTGATCTGCAGATCAGAAAGCAACAATTAGAACTGGTCATGGAACAACAGACTGGTTCCAAATCGGGAAAAAGAGTATGTCAAGGCTGTATATTGTCACCCTGCTTATTTAACTTATATGCAGAGTACATCATGAGAAACACTGGTCTGGATGAAGCACAAGCTGGAATCAAGATTGCTGGAAGAAATATCAATAACCTCAGACAAGGAGATGATACCACCCTTATGGCAGAAAGCGAAGAAGAACTAAAGAGCCTCTTGATGAAAGTGAAAGAGGAGAGTGAAAAAGTTGGCTTAAAACTCAGCATTCAAAAAACTAAGATCATGGCATTTGGTCCCATAACTTCATGGCAAATAGATGGTAAACACTGGAAACAGGGACAGGCTTTATTTTCTTGGGCTCCAAAATCACTGCAGATGGTGACTGCAGCCATGAAATTAAAAGACGCTGGCTCCTTGGAAGAAAAGTTATGATCAACCTAGACAGCATATTAAAAAGCAGAGATATTACTTTGCCAACAAAGGTCCATCTAGTCAAAGCTATGGTTTTTCCAGTGGTCACGGATGCGAGAGTTGGACTGCAAAGAAAGCTGAGCACTGAACAATTGATGCTTTTGAACTGTGGTGTTGGAGAAGACTACTGAGAGTCCCTTGGACTGCAAGGAGATCCAACCAGTCCATCCTAGAGGAGATCAGTCCTGATATTCACTGGAAGAACTGATGTCGAAGCTGAAACTCCAACACTTTGGCCATCTGATGCAAGGAACTGACTCATTTGAAAAGACCCTGATGCTGGCAAAACGAAGGCGGGAGGAGAAGGGGTCGACAAGAAGATGAGATGCTTGGATGGCATCACCAACTCAACGAACATGAGTATGAGTAAACTCTGGGAGTTGGTGATGGACAGGGAGGCCTGGCGTGCTGCAGTTCACGGGGTTGCAAAGAATTGGACATGACTGAGCAACTGAACACAAAAACATACTAAGTAGCTTAGATGTGTCAACAAAAAAAATGGCAAAGGCATGTATCTTCCAACATTCATTGATTGATCAATGTTTTCCATAGAGTAAAGAACAAGATGTTTAATTTCAAGATTTAGGATTGAACAGTGGTGGCAGAGGCCAAGAGTTAATTATTTATGAAAAAAAATCCATACCCTTTATGTTGTAAGATGCTGCTGGTGCTAAGTCGTTTCAATTGTGTCCGACTCTGTGTGACCCCAGAGACGGGAGCCCACCAAGCTCCCCTGTCCCTGGGACTCTCCAGGCAAGAACACTGGAGTGGGTTGCCATTTCCTTTTCCAATGCATGAAAGTGAAAGGTGAAAGAGAAGTCGCTCAGTCGTGTCTGATTCCTAGTGACCCCATGGACTGCAGCCCACCAGGCTCCTCCATCCATGGGATTCTCCAGGCAAGAGTACTGGAGTGGGGTGCCATTGCCTTCTCCAAAGCTGTCAGGTGCCACTATGTCAATTTGGCTAACAGTGCATGACTACAGAAACAAATGTATCCTTCCTCCCTATAAACTATTCAGCAGAATTGTTAAAAAGCTCATCCTTCTGCAAGGACACAAGAGTGAATCTCATTTTATTTTGATGTTGGAAAAAGGCAATCTATATTATATGAGCTTTCCCCTAGAATTACCTTACTATAAATTCATAACAGTGACTCTTACATTCCAATATCATAACAAGATAACAAGACAACTGCCCTTCACAGGCTGTCTTCTATCTACCTCATAATGAAGTCACAGGCTTTTTCAGGTTTAGTGAAAGCTCTCCATCTTGCTGTTGAGATTCCATGTCGGTCCATAAACTCTTTGGCAAATCTCTTGCTGGACTCTAACTATTCAGCAGAATTGTTAAAAAGCTCATCCTTCTGCAAGGACACAAGAGTGAATCTCATTTTATTTTGATGTTGGAAAAAGGCAATCTATATTATATGAGCTTTCCCCTAGAATTACCTTACTATAAATTCATAACAGTGACTCTTACATTCCAATATCATAACAAGATAACAAGACAACTGCCCTTCACAGGCTGTCTTCTATCTACCTCATAATGAAGTCACAGGCTTTTTCAGGTTTAGTGAAAGCTCTCCATCTTGCTGTTGAGATTCCATGTCGGTCCATAAACTCTTTGGCAAATCTCTTGCTGGACTCTAACTGAGCTGCTTCTGCTGTGGGGCCAAAGCACCGAACTCCCGCAGAGTTCAGGTTCCCAACAATTCCTAGTGATGGAAATAAGCAGCCTTAGTCAGATCTGTGCAGGGCCTTTTCATTATAAAGAATTAGGAGTAAACTAAATCTACACTGAGATAAGGCAGATGGAAGAGAGTAGGAAACACAAACATTTTTCATGTTTTCTACAGGATGTAACAAAATGCTACTTGTACATGATTCAAGTACAACAAAAATTTATGTGATATTCAAATATATAAACAGAGCAGAATAAAAACAAAATATTTCTCATGGCTGCAAATTTGATCTCTCATTCAAATTTATTCATATTATTATTTGTATTATCCACAATAGTAATGCTTGGGAGGAAAAAAATCCTAGAATTTATAAATTTCAAGAGTGAAAACTTTTCCCAAGGTAATGTTGTTATTAGGAAACCTCATCTGTAAAATCTGTGAGATTAGATGATCTCCAAGCTCCTAGTGGCACAGTATAAATCGCAAAAATAAACAGAAATGAACTTTACCAGCAGCTAAAGGTGCCTCTGGCCCAACAACTACAAATTCAATTTTCTCATCTTTGCAGAACTGTGCAAGGGCAGTGTGATCACTGCTGAGATGTCTGTGAAAAGAGAAAAGAAACACACCCATCTTGTTTATATAAACATACTTTGTTTAAAGTATAAGAAGTGTCTTCCTGAAGTCTAAGTACTATACTCTGGTATGCCTATCAATTGTTGATTTTTTTAGTGTTGCAGGAGAGTTTCACCATGAGAAATTCAGAGTAGAGTACATCAGGCTAACCAAGAGAGCTGAGTTCTCTGTTATTACAACAGTGACAGAGAACTGAATCAAGTTTCCCAAGAGCTGTACTCTCCTGACTGTAGTGTTCATGTCACTAGTGTTGATTATAAACAAAACAGTGTATCAGAGAATATACTTAGAAACTGGCCTTTTAAATGTCTTTCATTCAAGATTTACTAAAAATTACCATGAGCTACATAACTGTCTTAGTCACTGAGTTAAGACATACACACAAACAGGGTCCCTACACTTAGGATGCTTATATTTCACTGTGGGAATACTGGGTTATGACTATCCAAGCAAACTAATAAAGTTAGGCAAATCTGATGTGAAGTAAATTGGGAGGCTATTCTGACTAAGCCAGGCAGGGGCTTCTTTGTGCAAAGATGTTTAAGCTAAGAATAGAATGGTGATTTTACGACCTTCCTCACTTTCCCAACCTACCAACAAGGTAAATCTTCTTTTTCAATGAAGTTCTAAGTAGTAGTGGGATCAACCATATACTGAGTATGTGTTCATTTTATAGGCACTCTTCCACTTCACTGTAACTGGGCCACCATTCCTAATCTGGCTGAAGTCTCGAATTACTCTGCACATATGTGGTGTTTGTGACGTATAGGGAGTAAGTGCAGAAAAGGTAGAGTTCTCAGTGTATAGAAACTGCCTGAATGGGATAAGGATGGAGTGCCATGAACTCTGGGTTAGTAGGTGCAAACACAACTGGGCCGAGCAGAGACAACTACCTCAGCAGAGCAAAGGAAGATGACACACCTGACCTGTCAATATAAGTGATGGAAGTCTCATAACAATCTTGGGAGATTTTCATGGGCTGTCCATGTAACAGCAATCACAGCTGAATAAAATGTGCCAATACTTAAAACAAACAAACAAACAAACAAACCAACCCTCACTCCCAGAGCTAAGATCCCAGGGAAGCAGATATTTTCCTATTTATCTCTTATCTGTGGTCCCGTGTACACAATCATCTTCTCCCAGTGTGTGGCTCACTGGATCTATGTTCTCCCTGTAAATACTACATGCCATACAGAGTACTAGGCACAGTACACACAGTGCAGAATCAGACGGTTCCTTGCCCTCATGCAGTTTACATTTTAGAGCTTCTGTTCTAGGAGGGAAGTGAAGATAAGAGACAGACAAGAGAAAAGTAAAAGACACAGGTAACAGTTCACTTTAGGAAAGTCCTCTTTGAGGAGGTAACCTAAGTTGAGACCTGAATGATGAGGAGCCAGTCCTGTCGTCCTGTCGGGGGTGAGAACAAAGAGCAAGGCAGCTCTGTTTGGGAAACTGCCAGGACTACATGGAGAGAGCACCGTGAAAAGAAAACAAAGAATACAAAAGATCAGGCAGAGAGGCCAGATCACAACAGGTTTTGTAAACAACAGTAAGGAGTTTGAGTCTTATGCTAACTACTATGAGAAGTTATTGGAGAGTTTAACGCAGCATAAGACCTGATCAAGCTTCCCTGGTGGCTTAGAGGTTAAAGCATCTGCCTGCAATATGGGAGACCTGGGTTTGATCCCTGGGTGGGGAAGATCCCCCGGAGAAGGAAATGGCAACCCACTCCAGTATTCTTGCCTGGAGAATCCCATGGAGAGAGGAGCCTGGTGGGCTACAGTCCACGAGGTCACAAAGAGTCGGACAAGACTGAGTGACTTAATTAAGAATTGATCACCTTCTTATATTTACCAGTGGAAGAGATAAAGGCTGAGATCTATTATGGAATAAGAATTAGCAGAACTTACATTTAATAGCACTGCTCAATTTTTCATTCCCCAAAATATATACCCAAATACCTTGAATCTGTATTAGGTACTTCTTCGTGACTTTCTTATTAGACATGTTTTAAAGGTTTAAACTAATTTAAGGTAAGGAAGTGCTATACTCTGAACAAGAGGATACCTTAAATTTATAACATATGGCAACTATTCAAATTACCACATACATTTTTGGGTTAAGCAAAGCATTAGAATCTGAACAGCGATTTGACTATTACAAAGAACAGATGTGGTTGACAGTTTATCATTTACAATTGTTCACTTTTACTTAAAAAAAGTGATTACCAGTATTTGAAATCTTCTCAGAGCAGGCAGTGCCTGCATTTCCTGGGGTAACCAACACTTGTTTGACATGAGGAGACTGTGCAAGTTTCCAGGCCAGCGTGTGTTCCCGTCCTCCATTGCCAATGACAAGTACTCGGGCTGCCATTGCGCGATCTGCAAAGCAGGAATTCAGCAGGAAGATGAAAGCTGCAGAGAGAAAACCACAGTTGACCATTTTAAACTGGGATTCATAATTTAAGAAATATGACTGTACTCTTTAAGGATTAGTGTGGTACTTTAGAAATAAGGCAGACTGGCCTAGAGAGCTTGATTTAAAAAAAAAAAAAAACCAAAAACTACAAACAATCATCCTTTCTAGGGCTTCACTTTTAGAAGATTTAATAATCATCAAACCTCGGTTAAAAATGAGTCTTAATGTTGCTCCAGTGGTTAAGAATCCATCTTCCAGCGCAGGCGACACGGGTTTTATCCCTGGCCAGGGACCTAAGACATCACATGCCGTGCGCTTGCATGCACAATATACTACTGTGCTGCAGCTTGAGCGCCACAGCTACAGAGAAGCCTGTGCGCCACAAAGAAGACCTGAAGCAGCCAAATAAAAAATAAATTCTGATGGCCATATAGCCTCTGTTGCAATTACTGAACTCTGCCACTGTAGCACAAAGAGCAGCTTTGGACAAGAGACAAACGTGGCCTGGCTATGCTCAGCAAAAACTTACACAAAACAGGCATGGGCTGTAGGTCATAGTTTGCCTATTTTTGCTCTAAGCAACAAGAAGCTGTAAGGTTTATAGAGAATTAAGTGTGGCTATGTTTCAATAAAACTTTATTTACGGACATAGCAAGTTGAATTTTGCATAACTGTCATAGAAACATCACTTTTCCTTTCTTCCTCATAACCATTTAACAACATAAAAATTATTCTTATTTAGTGAGCTGTACAAAAACAGGTAGTAGGAAGGATTGGCATCAAGAGCTATAGTCTGCTGATCCCCATTTAAGAAGTTGGTGCATGGCTTCCCTGGTGGTGTAGCGGTTAAGAATCTACCTGCCAATGCAGGGGACACAGATTCGATCCCTGGTATGGGAAGATCCCACATGCCTTGGAGCATTAGATGCATGTGTGTCACAACTACTGAACTAGCATTCTAGAGCCTGGGAGCACTTCTGGGACCCCTCCCCCTAGAGCCTCTGTTCCAAAACAAGAGAAGCCACCAGGATGAAAGGCCCATGCACTACAACAAAGAGAAGACCCTGCTCTCTGCAACTGGAGAAAGCAAAAGCAAAGCAAAAAAGATCCAGTGCAGCCAAAAATACAAATAAGTAAATAAATCTTTTTTTTAATGCATATGCTGGCAAAGAGACTTCCTTGGTGGTTCAGTGGTTAAGAATCTGCCTTCCAATGCAGGGGATGCGCATTCCATTCCTGGTTGGGGAATGAAGATCCCACATGCCAAAGGGCAGCTAAGCCCATGGGATGCAGCAGCCCCCTCCTCCCAAAGGAAATTGGTGGAGAAGGCAAAAATAAACTTAAACACATCTCACTTAGTTCTGGCGTCTAATCCTGAGCAGGATGGGTAACTATCTCTCCACTCAAGTTAGCATGTGACCTTGGTTAAGCTCTTACTGTCTGCAATTCAATTTCTATGCACCTTACAAGGTGGAATTAAGAATGTGCCTTATGAGGCATAGTAAGAATTGAAATGCCATTTATTTACAAGTAATTAGTACAACTGCATACACTCAGTAGTAAAAGGATGTTAACATGCTACATTTGATTACTTTTGTCTAAACTGATGCTTCAGGGATAGAAATTCTAGAAAGCCAAAAGAGTGAATAATCTGTCATATTTGTCATATTCATTTACTAATTTTCAGAAGACATCTAATTACGTAGAATGCAAACCGGTAACAGGAAAAACTGAAATCAGTTACTTATGAAACACTGCTGCTGCTGCTGCTGCTAAGTCGCTTCAGTCGTGTCCGACTCTGTGCGACCCCACAGACGGCAGCCCATCAGGCTCCCCCGTCCCTGGGATTCTCCAGGCAAGAACACTGGAGTGGGTTGCCATTTCCTTCCCCAATGCATGAAAGTGAAAAGTCAAAGTGAAGTCACTCAGTCGTGTCCGACTCTTAGAGACCCCATGGACTGGAAATACTAGGAATACATATTTAAAGAAAAATCTTAAGTTGATAATGTAAAACACTTCTTGAGCACTTCTTGCCAGATGCTACTCTAAATGCTTTTAATTTTAAAATTCTATGATGTAGATAGGATTACTATGCCCACTTTGCTGATAAACATACCTGAGGTTCAGTTAGGTTAAGTAACTTGCTGCAGGTCACATAGATCAGAGGGTGAGATTCCAACAGAAGCAATTTTGCTTCAGATACAATTGAAAAATGAAGAAGAAAAAAAATTTACTAAGTTATCTCAGAAAGGAAAATGGTCAATGGAAAACACAGACTTCCCATGTATATTGAAATATTTGAAATAAACATACCTTTAAATCTAGAGAAGACATTAGTGTTAATTACAGGGGCAGTGAGGGGATCTATCGTAGTAGATCTCTGAAATAGTTTTAGGACTTAGACTGAGGGAATGTACATCCAGGAGTGGCTAGGAGCCCTTCAGTCAGAGGACCTGGGATAGGGTTAAGACTTACTAGCTGGGAAACCTGGAGGGACTTAACCTTCTTGGGCCTCAGTCGTCTAAATGGATAACATAACAGAGAGTTAGAGAGCCAAGAAATACCATTTCAAAAGACTTCGTGAATAACACAACATAGAAACCAACTACAAAATGGGATTAAGTAACCTGTTACAGACAAAGGACGGAATTAACAAGAAAATATGCAATTCTGGTGCATATTAAAAAAAAGGCATAAAGGTACAAAAAGGGCCCCGACACCTAAAGTAGAGAAAATGATAGACCCATTGTAAACCTCAGTTAAAACTGAAAAAGCACATGGCCAACCTTCACCCATGGCATGTGGAAATAAGATGAAAATTTCTGCAGCCAAACCGGTTCAGACAGTTTCATCTCATGCCTGAGAGTAAATCCGCCAAACCAAACCATAAAGCAACTTTACTGAGAGGCGGAGGAAACTCACCCGGAGATACTGGGGTACGTCGGGGCCCGCGCGTAGACCTTCGCCGAGCGCTCTGGATCTGAATGTACGCCACGCGCGCCGGAAGTTGGGCGCGCGGAATGCTGCGCGCACGCCCCTCCCACCCCGCCCTCGACTGGCTTCGCCTCCCCATTGGCTGGCGCGGTCCCGGTCCCCACCCCGATGTGATCAAGAACGATGCCCTCCCGCTCTCGGGCGCGGCCTGAACCTCCCCTCCGGAGCTAATCTCTTAAACCTTGCTCGTTTACAGTGTTTAATTCTGTGGTACCAGGTGCCACGTAAAATCTATTCTCCCTGCCAGAACCTCCTGAGCTCTGAGGGTGGGGAGCGCCAAAATGCTAAACCCATGTTCAGCTACTTGTGTGTTGCTTAGGAATCAGAACTGACCGGCTACTGTGCAAAAGTCTCGTGACGCGCCTGGCTCCTGACGAGATTAGAATGCACCAGGGTTTGAGCTCAGCTGGCTCGTGACCTCTGACCCAATGCTAAAATGAAAAAAAAGCTGATTATAGGATGCCATGGGAGAGAGATGGGGGGATGAAAACATTATTCTTCGTACGGTGGGCAGGCGCTGATAATGTGCTTTCCCGGATGGATCTCCCCTGCCGAAACGCGGAGACATGTTGGAGCACCCTGTTGCCTTCCCCGCTCCCTTTCCTCACGGAATTTAATCTCGGGCAGTTAGTGGGTAAAATAAGCCTCTTAAACGCCCCTCCCACCCCCGAATGCTGTTGAAGACTGACAACTGAAGCTGACACAGCCACCTCGAGAGAGACTTCTCCTGTAATGGCGCCTGCGTCAGTCACTAACATGGCGGACACAGTCGTGCGCGGCGCAAACGTCAGCAGCTCTACCCCAAACGCTCAGAAACAGCGGAGGAGAACGGGGCCGTGCTCGCTGATAGGTTCGGAGGCGGAGCGTACCAGTCTGGCTCTTCCACAGGAGCCAATCAGGACGGCGAGAGACGGAATTGGCCGCTGCGCCTCCTCCCGAGGCATGCTGGGAGCCTGGAGGACTGGTGAGGAGGAGTTGAGAGAACGGAGCGGACGCCATGGCGACCAACATCGAGCAGATTTTTAGGTCTTTCGTGGTCAGTAAATTCCGGGAAATTCAACAGGAGCTTTCAAGGTAAGCTCTCCTCAGACTCTTCTGCTCCCAAAGGACCGCTGGGACCCCACGGGGCCTTCCATGGAACCTTTCTTCGGAGACGCTGTCGTTGCTCGTCTCAGGCCCGGCTACAGCCCCGCCTGGGCCTGGGATCCATTTTCCGGCCCCCCCACCCCCATCCGCTCCCTCCCTTCCCGGCGAGGAACTTCCCCTTTCCGAGGTAATCCCAGGCTCGCTCTTCTAGAACCAAGTTAAGATACTCAGCCTTCTGTCCTGTTTGGGCATCCCCTACCGTCTAGCTACTGTAGGCCTGCCTGTCCGCCAGGGATGGGCCTAGTTCCTTCCTCAGCTCCGCCGCCGCGCTTCCCCTCCCCCTCTCCGCCTCCGCGGATTTCGCCGGCCGGTGTCTTCGACCGGAAAGGGGTCTAACGGCCGATTCTTGAGTAATCTTAAATACGCTTTATTATTGCAAGCTTCGAACCACTTGGGGGTCGGGATCGTTTGAGAAGATTATTTGGGTCCTAATGTCCTGTGGCTTCCACCAGATAGCATTTTAAATAGACTGGTAGATTAGAAATTTAAATTAAAACAGAAGTTAACGTTGGCTATTTTGACAGAATATTCGAGGCGAGGGTGGAAGGAGACTTTGAATTACTAGTAATTACTAAATTTAGTAAGCGGAAAGTGGAGTTCCTGTATTGGTCTAAATATTGTTGTTCCCTCTGCCCCTATTGACCTATTTGACCAACACGCTGTTTTTGTCGTCGCCACTAGTTTACCCTTGGTTCCACACAATTTGAATGGGAAGAGACTTTCAAAGAAATAGTTGCTTACTCAGAGAGGAAAATCGCGTGGGTCATGTTATTTAGTGGTTGTCTTTTTGTATTTTTATTTTTTGTATAACGTAAACATTTGTCTGAGTTCAAATGCATTGTTAGTTGTGTTTTAAAAAGTTGAGAGCTAGAATCAGACCTGAGGTGAATTTGAAAATTAGCCGGAAACTCAGATGTAAACTGAATGCTCCAATTAACATAAGGTTACGGGGTAATGATATAGATTTGCTGGAATTTGCGTATACATTGTTTTTTTAAGTGGGAAATATATCCGTTGATTTAGTTGCTTTTGGAAATTTTGTAATATGCTAGTTATTTTTAGGATGGTGAGAAACGACCCGAGCTAAGGGAGTAGAATTTTCCTGGAAACTTTTTAATAGTTGCATGCAATCAGTGTTGCTGATTGAAATGTCTTGTTTCTGTACCTTTTAAAAATTAGGTTTTGTATTAAAAAAAAAATTAGGTTTTGTATTAGAAGTTTTATTGTTGTAGAAAGTTTAGAAAAAATAAGAGAAACGAAGTTTAAAACACATGGTTATTGATGTTTATGTTCTTTCACTTTTTTTCCCTGTGCATACAGATGCACGTGTTTTGTGAAATGTGGTCATCTTGTTTTGTGTGTGTGTGTGTGTTTTTCAGCTGTATATTGTGAATTTTTTTAACATGGTTTCAGTAGGCTTTGGAACATTTTTCTGGGCTCCATAGAATTCTGTTTATTGTAGGATTGTATTGATATTTAGGTGCCTTGAAATTTCCCTTTTTCAGTAGTTGAATGAGCATCTGGATAGCTTTAAGATGATTACTTTCTTATAGACTGCCTGCTTTTTTTTTTTTTATCCCTACTTTTCTGATTTTTAAATCCGTGGATTTTTTAGTAAGGTAAGCACAGTGCTTAGGAAAAATGTAAAGAAAGTCTAAAAAGAAAATTAGATAAAGCAGTGTATAACTGGAGGAATATTCAGCTGCTTTTCAAGTAACGTTATACATTATCAGTGTCAAGATTATTTGCTGTTTTAGTGAGCTGTGGTTTTTTTGTGTGTTTGTCATTTTTTTATGTATATTGGTTTGAGTGAGGAGACTCGTACTTAAATAGCTTTAAGTTTTTATATATAGATGCTTAGGGGTAAGAGCTCTGGTTTTGAATGCCAGCTTTACTGCTTAATAGATGTGTAACCTTCAGCTAGGTTTTTTTTTGTTTTCTCTGGGCTTCATTTTCCTCATTGACAAATCAGAACAATAGTGCTGATTTCAGAGTTTGTTGGGGATAAATGAGTTTAGAAATGTAGAACCATGTGACCCTAATTAATAGTTAATAAATGTTAAATATTTATTGTATGAGTCATTGTATTAGAAAACCAAATATTTAATAACATGAAAAGTACTGATTTTTTTTGTTAAAGCTTAAATTACAGAGTCACACTGCTGTTGTGAAAGCATTTTTCGAAACAGTTTTGTAAATTTGTACAAAATAGTACAAGTGACAAATGATAAAAATAAATGATATATAAAAATGCATCTTCTGTCAAGATTCTTCTGTTCCTGTGAATTGAAAATATGTTAAGTGATTCATTCATTGACTGTTACTATAAATGAATTTGTTTACATGATTTTTGGTAACTGGGTGAAAACTATATAAGTGTAAATTTTTTGTTTACAATATTGTGGCATTTCAAGTAACTGAAGAGTTTCAACCTGATCTGAGGCTACCAGTTATACTTCTGACTAAATGTCTGTGGCTAAATTTTTGTTCCTTCATATTGCTGATAGTGATTGTGATCCATCCAGAGGTGTAGCTTTATTGTCACTATAGCATTTACCATAATGTTAGGTTTTTCTTTGGTTTTGTGATTGTGATCTTAGTAATTTTTTCCCCTGAAATATGCTGGTTGGGGAGTATTTAGTATTTTTAAAAAAGCTTGGAAACCTGTTTTAAAGATTTTCTTAACTTGAACACTTCTGAAAACTTTAAGAAATTGTATGAAAATAAAAATGTGCCAACTGTAAGTAGTGTTAAGGAAGCACCGTTGGTGGGGAAAGGGGGAATATCATCCAAAATTACATACAAAATGGTGAAATGTATGAATAATACAAGGTTTTTTTAATAAGTTGTTACAAATATTTGTATGTCATGATAGAATTATTAACGAATTTTGATAACTTTTCTTGTCAAGTGGAAGGAGTGAAGGACAGCTCAATGGTGAAACAAACACACCTATTGAAGGAAACCAGGCAGGTGATGCAGCTGCCTCTGCCAGGAGCCTACCAAATGAAGACATAGTTCAGAAGATAGAGGAAGTACTTTCTGGGGTCTTAGATACAGAATTACGATATAAGCCAGGTAAGTTGAAGATAATTACCTGTCCTGAAAGCTAAATTTTTAAAAATAGTTAATAGTTAAATAATAGTATTTCCGATTGCAGGGTATTTAAGATGTTCATTAGACTAAAATGTCAATAAGTTGAATTTTTAATTTAAGTGATTTACTGAAGACTTGTTTATGTCCATTTTTTGAAAATACAGTTGCACTTGTTTGCTTTACTGGTGGAATAATACTGTATTTGATTCAGTCTTGTGGTGCCTCAGTGCCAGGATTTTGAATATGAATTTTCATTGAAAAATTGTGTAAATGTCAAGTTTTGGAAGGTACAGGAGTCTGGACCAAATTGTAATGATTTTAAAACCCTGGAAAGTTTTATTTTAAAGCTCAAACTTAAGAGATTACCTTGTTTTTGCATCTACTTTTAAAGGTGCAATAAATGGGGAGGAAGCATTGCTGGATATTGAGCATTTGAGGAACTGATTAAATGGTGCTTAGAAATGACTTATCAACCATCTTTTAGTTTTGGAAATGGAGACATTTTATGGATTAAAAAATTTTTTTTTTTTTACTATAGAGTATGGCTTAAAAAAATAGTACAGACTGGCCATGCTTAGATTCATGACTTGAGCAACTTTTGTTGAAGTATAATGTAGATTTGGTGTATAATGTAAACAATTAGTAGAAAATGATAGTTTTGCCTTGAAACAGATCTTGTCATGTGTTGATTCACTGTTTCCATAATCTTGATGACCTGGATTTCTGATGATCTTTTTCTGAGATCACTAAGGTTTATCAGATTTTATAGTGGCATTAGAGTAAAACATTAGAGTAATAAACTATAAGCCATTTTTTGGTTTAGATATGCAGATTGAAATGTTCTTAATTTCTTAAAGGGTTGTAAAATAACTTCTTATTAAGTTTAGAAGAGTAATGAAAAGGTGTTACTTTTCTGAGAATACAGCATGAGCGAGAACTTAGGTTCCATGTTTTGTGTTTGTTGCTCAGACCTTTGCATTCTTTATAAAAGCATTCTCTAGCATTTGCTGAGGGTTTACTTGATGGCAGGCGTTATTCAGTGTATTTGGCATGTTTTAACTCAGTTTGTCCTCTGCCTCTGAAAGACAGTGTCAGCAATTGAGTGGTGATTGATTCAGTATGCAAAAACAGACAGTCTGTTCTAAAGCCAGTGCCACAATGCTTCTTGTATGAGTAAATAGGGGTTATGAAATAGTCACAAAAATTATTCAGTATATGTATTTTTAGGATTTCTGATAGTTAATAATATGAAAGATACTCATCTGTAAGTGTAGTTTAAGTAACTTGTATATTGAGAGCTGGAGAAAATAATTGTTTTAGATGAACTTAGGAAAAATACATTTTAATGTAATTCTAAGAACTTTTGTAATAAATTAAGAACTTATTTTTAACCCTGGCTTTAGTTGTAGAAGAAGTATTGCAAAGGTGCCAGTCTTCAGATAGCTGGTTTATGGAAAATTATTTTTAACAGGAGATGTCTTACGGTATCTTAATGTAGAATGTAAGGTATTGTTTATATGATTTATCTAAATCTATCTTGGGGAATATTTGACATAATTAATTTTTCTTAATTTCAGACTTGAAGGAGGCATCCAGAAAAAGTAGATGTGTGTCTGTCCAAACAGATCCTACTGATGAAATTCCTACCAAAAAGTCGAAAAAGCATAAAAAGCACAAAAATAAAAAGAAGAAAAAGAAGAAAGAAAAGGAGAAAAAGTATAAAAGACAGTCAGAAGAATCCGAGTCAAAGCCGAAATCACATCACGATGGGAACATAGAATCGGATTCCTTTTTGAAGCTTGATTCTGAACCTTCAGAGATGGCACTGGAGCATTCTGTAAGAGCATTTGGCCTATATGACACCAGTGAATCTCCTGCAGTTATGCTTGAACCTCCTGTAGTTTCGATGGAGGTCTCAGAGCCACACATCTTAGAAACTCTGACGCCAGCTACAAAACATACAGAACTGTCAGTTGCATCTACATCAATAGTCTCAGTGCAGTCAGAGCAGTCTGTGGCAGTAATGCTGGAACCATCCACAACAAAGATTCTGGATTCCTTTGCAACAGCACCAGTGCCTACAACAACAGTAGTGCTAAAGTCATCTGAGCCAGTGGTAACGGCGTCAGTGAGTGTCAGATGAAATCTGTGCAGAAATCTTTGGAGAGCACACCTCCAGAGCCATCAAAGATCATGTTGCTAGAGCCTCCAGTAGCAAAAGTGCTAGAGCTATCAGAAACTCTTGTGTCATCAGAGACACCTACTGAGGTGCACCCTGAGCCAAGCACGTCAACAACAATGGATTTTCCAGAGTCGTCAGCAACTGAAGTGCTAAGATTGCCAGAGCAGCCTGTAGAAGGACCATCAGAGATTGCAGATTCATCCATGACACGACCGCAGGAGACGCTGGAGCTGCCCAAGACCACAGCGTTGGAGCTGCAGGAGTCGTCGGTGGCCTCAGTGATGGAGTTGCCGGGGCCACCTGCGACCTCCATGCCGGAGTTGCAGGGGCCCCCTGTGACTCCAGTGCTGGAGTTACCTGGGCCCTCTGCTACCCCGGCGCCAGAGTTGCCAGGGCCCCTTTCTACCCCAGTGCCTGAGTTGCTAGGGCCCCCTGCGACAGCAGTGCCTGAGTTGGCGGGGCCCTCTGTGACATCAGTGCCACAGTTGTCACAGGAATTGTCAGGGCTTCCAGCACCATCCGTGGGGTTGGAGCCACCACAGGAGGTACCAGAGCCACCTGTGATGGCACAGGAGTTGCCAGGGCTGCCTGCAGTGACAACAGCAGTAGAGTTGCCAGGGCAGCCTGTGGTAACAGTAGCAATGGAGTTGACCGAACAACCTGTGACGACGACAGAATTGGAGCAGCCTGTGGGGATGACAGCGGTGGAACATCCTGGGCAGCCTGAGGTGACAACGGCAACAGGGTTGCTGGGGCAGCCTGAGGCAGCAATGGTGCTGGAGTTGCCAGGACAGCCGGTGGCAACGACAGCGCTGGAGTTGCCAGGGCAGCCTTCGGTGACTGGGGTGCCAGAGTTGCCAGGGCTGCCTTCGGCAACTAGGGCGCTGGAGTTGTCGGGGCAACCTGTGGCAACTGGGGCACTGGAGTTGCCTGGGCAGCTCATGGCAGCTGGGGCACTGGAGTTCTCAGGCAGTCTGGGGCAGCTGGAGCACTGGAGCTTCTGGGGCAGCCTTTGGCAACAGGGGTGCTGGAGTTGCCAGGGCAACCTGGGGCGCCAGAGTTGCCTGGGCAGCCTGTGGCAACTGTGGCGCTGGAGATCTCTGTTCAGTCTGTGGTGACAACGGAGCTGTCAACGATGACCGTGTCGCAGTCCCTGGAGGTGCCCTCGACGACAGCGCTGGAATCCTATAATACGGTAGCACAGGAGCTGCCTACTACATTAGTGGGGGAGACTTCTGTAACAGTAGGAGTGGATCCCTTGATGGCCCAGGAATCCCATATGTTAGCTTCTAACACCATGGAGACCCATATGTTAGCATCCAACACCATGGACTCCCAAATGCTAGCGTCCAACACCATGGACTCTCAAATGCTAGCATCCAACACCATGGACTCCCAGATGTTAGCCTCTAGCACCATGGACTCCCAGATGTTAGCAACCAGCTCCATGGACTCCCAGATGTTAGCAACCAGCTCCATGGACTCGCAGATGTTAGCAACCAGCTCCATGGACTCTCAGATGTTAGCAACCAGCTCCATGGACTCTCAGATGTTAGCAACCAGCTCCATGGACTCCCAGATGTTAGCAACCAGCTCCATGGACTCCCAGATGTTAGCAACCAGCTCCATGGACTCCCAGATGTTAGCCACCAGCTCCATGGACTCGCAGATGTTAGCAACCAGCACCATGGACTCCCAGATGTTAGCCACTAGCTCTATGGACTCCCAGATGTTAGCATCTGGCACTATGGACTCTCAGATGTTAGCTTCTGGCTCCATGGATGCTCAGATGTTAGCGTCTGGTACTATGGATGCCCAGATGTTAGCATCTAGTACCCAAGATTCTGCTATGTTGGGTTCAAAATCTCCTGATCCCTACAGGTTAGCTCAGGATCCTTACAGGTTAGCTCAGGATCCGTATAGGTTAGGTCATGACCCTTACAGGCTAGGTCATGATGCCTACAGGTTAGGGCAGGACCCATATAGATTAGGCATGATCCCTACAGACTAACTCCTGATCCCTATAGGATGTCACCTAGACCCTATAGGATAGCACCCAGGTCCTATAGAATAGCTCCCAGGCCATATAGGTTAGCACCTAGACCCCTGATGTTAGCATCTAGACGTTCTATGATGATGTCCTATGCTGCAGAACGTTCCATGATGTCATCTTATGAACGCTCTATGATGTCTTATGAGCGGTCTATGATGTCCCCTATGGCTGAGCGTTCTATGATGTCAGCTTACGAGCGCTCTATGATGTCAGCCTATGAGCGCTCTATGATGTCCCCTATGGCTGAGCGCTCGATGATGTCAGCTTACGAGCGCTCGATGATGTCAGCCTACGAGCGCTCCATGATGTCCCCAATGGCTGACCGATCTATGATGTCCATGGGTGCTGACCGGTCTATGATGTCGTCATACTCTGCTGCTGACCGGTCTATGATGTCATCGTACTCTGCAGCTGACCGATCTATGATGTCATCTTATACTGCTGATCGTTCAATGATGTCTATGGCAGCTGATTCTTACACCGATTCTTATACTGATACATACACGGAGGCATATATGGTGCCACCTTTGCCTCCTGAAGAGCCTCCAACAATGCCACCATTGCCACCTGAAGAGCCACCAATGACACCACCATTGCCTCCTGAGGAACCACCAGAGGGTCCAGTGTTAGCCACTGAGCAGTCAGCCTTAACAGCTGAAAATACATGGTCTGCTGAGGTGCCAGCATTACCTCCTGAAGAGTCTGTGTCACTACCTGAACCTCCTGTGAGTCAAAGTGAGATTGCGGAGCCTTTGGCAGTGACTGCTAATTATTCAGTGTCAGCATCAGAGCCGTCAGTGTTAGCATCAGAGGCTGATGTGACTGTTCCAGAACCACCACTAGAGCCAGAGTCTTCAGTTATGTCAGCACCTGTAGAGTCTGCTGCTGGAGCAGAAGAGCATGAAATTGTTGCAGAGAGACCAGTGACTTACATTGTGTCTGAAACTCCCACAACATCAGCGAACCAACTGTGTTAACATCAGAGCCTTCTGTTACGTCAGAGATAGCAGAAACTTATGATTCCATGAGGGCTTCAGGACAGCCTGCCTCAGAGGTATCTGTGTCTCTGCTGGAGCCCCCAGTACCTATTGGAGAGCCATCACAGAGCACTGTAGATCTGCCAGCCCTGGCTGTTAAAGAGCTGCCATCTGTGGCTGTTCCAGAGCACCCACCTGGGATTGTTTCAGAGACATTAACCATGGCTGTCCCAGAGCCACAGGCTGAGACTGTCCTAGACCCTCCAGCTGTGGCTGTCCAGGACCCTCCAGCTGTGGCTGTCCTGGACCCACCAGCTGAGGCTGTCCCAGAGTCCCTGGCCTTGTCTGAGCCAGAGCATGTTACTGTTCCTGTGCCACTTGTTTCTACCCTGGAGCCTACTGTGCCTATTTTGGAACCAGTGGTGTCCATCTTTCAACCTAATGTGATTGTTTCAGAACCATCTAGTTGTGTCCAAGAGTCCACTGTGACAATTTCAGAGCCTCCTGTCACTGTCTCAGAGCAGGCTCAAGTAATACCAACTGAGACAGTTGTAGAGTCTACACCAGTAATATTGGAGTCTAGTATTATAAAAGGAATGAATTTACTATCTGGTGATCAAAATATTGCTTCAGAGATTGGCCTGCAGGAGATAGCCATGCATTCAGATGAAGAGCCACATGCTGAAGGACTCCTGAAGAGTGGCTCTAATGAAACTGAAAATTGTATAAATACAGACCTTAACATAAATAATCACTTAATTGCTCAAGAAATGGAACGTAGCACAGTGTCTGCTGCCAGCACTGGTGCTGTTGGTGAAATTGGTGAAGAGACAATTTTGCCTGCCAGTGAGACTAAACAATGCACAGTATTGGATACCTGTCCTAGTGTTGGTGAAACTGAGCTGGGAGGAGCTCTGTCTTCTGTTGATGCCCTTGTCCTTGAACCTGAAGCAGTGGGAACTGGTAAGGATCTTGAATTTGGCACAGCATCTGCTCTCAGTTCAGTAGTAAATATGATGGTGAAGTGTCTTTAACTACTCAAGATACTGAACATGACATGGTAATTTCCACCAGCCCCAGTGGTGGCAGTGAAGCTGACATAGAGGGACCTTTGCCTGCTAAAGACATTCATCCTGATTTATCTAATAATTTTATCAGTAAGGATGCAGAAGGATCATTACCTGTACAGGAGAGTGACCAGACTTTAGCAGCTGTTGTCAGTCCTAAAGAAAGTAGTGGAGAAGATAAAGAAGTATGTCTCACTACTAAAGAGATATTGTCTGATTCGGGATTTCCTGCCAGCATTGATGATATTAATGAAGCTGATTTAGTGAGACCATTACTTCCTAAGGACATGGAACGTCTTACAAACCTTAGAGCTGGTATTGAAGGACCTTTGCTTTCGAATGAGGTGGAACGGGAGAAATCTGCTGCCAGTCCAGTTGTAATTAGTATACCAGAAAGAGCTTCAGAGTCATCTTCAGAGGAAAAAGATGATTATGAAATTTTTGTAAAAGTTAAGGACACACATGAAAAGAGCAAGAAAAATAAGAACCGTGACAAAGGTGAGAAAGAGAAGAAAAGAGACTCTTCATTAAGGTCGAGGAGTAAACGTTCCAAGTCTTCTGAACACAAATCGCGAAAGCGCACCAGTGAATCTCGTTCTAGGGCAAGGAAGAGATCATCTAAGTCCAAGTCTCATCGCTCTCAAACACGTTCGCGGTCACGATCAAGACGCAGGAGGAGGAGCAGCAGGTCGAGATCAAAGTCTAGAGGAAGGCGATCTGTATCAAAAGAGAAGCGCAAAAGATCTCCAAAGCACAGATCCAAGTCCAGGGAAAGAAAAAGGAAAAGATCAAGCTCCAGGGATAACCGGAAAACAGGTAGAGCTCGAAGTCGCACCCCAAGTCGTCGGAGCCGGAGTCATACTCCGAGTCGTAGGAGAAGATCCAGATCCGGGGGGAGAAGGAGCTTTAGCATTTCCCCCAGCCGAAGGAGCCGCACCCCAAGCCGAAGGAGCCGCACCCCAGCCGAAGGAGCCGGACCCCTAGCAGACGGAGTCGGACCCCGAGTCGACGGAGCCGTACCCCGAGTCGACGGAGCCGTACCCCGAGCCGTCGGAGAAGATCAAGATCTGTGGTAAGAAGACGAAGCTTCAGTATATCACCAGTCAGATTACGGCGATCACGAACACCCTTGAGAAGAAGGTTTAGCAGGTCTCCAATCCGTCGCAAACGATCCAGGTCTTCAGAAAGAGGCAGATCACCTAAACGTCTCACAGATTTGAGTGAGTCATTTTAAAATTTAATGGTATTAAAGAATGATTTGAATCTGAATTTTTTTCTGTGAGTTTAATGAAATATTGGGGATTATTGGTTTAGGATAAATGTATGTTTTTGTAATTAGCTTCTGTTTAGAAAATGTGGGAATAAGTACATTTATAATTAGCTTTAAAAGATTTGCTTTGGAGTATATCAGAACCAAAGTATTTCCATACTTTAATGTTTTCTTTCTGCTTGAACCATATACCATAACTAAAAATGGCAAGTAGAAGTTCAATTAAGTGTTGTTACTGTAATTATTCCAACATAGGTTCTTGCAAATAAGCCTGAAGTCAGACATCTCTCTTAAATAGTTACATGTCTTAAATGGCATATAGAACTGTTAAATGTTTATGAAGATGATTCTGATTGCTATAATGGGTAATGTAAGTGAGTAGGGAATTTTGCATGTGGGGAGTTAGTGATTTCAGTCTGTCTTTTACAAAATGAAGTGTTCTGATATATCCTGGTTTTCTGAGTGTGCAGAGGTGACTAAAATTTGATGGATAATGCATGACTATTGTTAATAATAATGGATAATTTGTCATTATCCCAGTAGATTGGACATTTCCAGGTCAGAGTAGTCTAAAAAAAAAAGCCCTAGACGGAACCCTAGGGGGAAAATGATTCAGTTTAACAGATGGTTTTTGAGTTCTTTTTTATTAAAAAACATAAAGATTATGAGCTAGTACAAGAGACACAGATAAAATGCGTGTATGTCTGTTTTACAAGTAGTGAAACTGCCTAAGAGCAGAATGTGATGATTGCTGTAATTACTGGTACAGATTAGGTACTTTGGGAGCACAATGGAGAGGAATGTTAAATTCTGACTTAAGACTTGTTAGGTTGAAATGGTGGCAGTTTTGAAATTGGGCTCAAAGAACGATTTAAAATGTTATTAAGAGATTTAGAAGGAGAGTAAGTTAAGGGGCACCATAGTTCTGGAAAGAGTAGGCTTTGGCAGGTGTGTGACTTAGCATGTATAGCAGGGTGATTATTATAGTTGTGTAGTTTAGCTGTTTTGTATAGTGTTTGAGTGGGAAGCTAAATACGGACTTAATTCATTTTTAAATATGGGGCATTTTCTTTATTTCTTTAAATCTTTGAGCCAAAGAGTGATTTCATCACAGCTGTAAGTTTGGGCAGAAAATTGATGCCTTTAATTTTTTTAGCATGTAAAACATTAGATAATATAAAATATATAGCCTTTCAGGAAAACTGCTTTTTATATTTTTCCTCTTGCAGATAAGGCTCAGTTACTTGAAATAGCCAAAGCTAATGCAGCTGCCATGTGTGCTAAGGCTGGTGTTCCTTTACCACCAAACCTAAAGCCTGCACCTCCACCTACAATAGAAGAGAAAGTTGCTAAAAAGTCAGGAGGAGCTACTATAGAAGAACTAACTGAGGTAAGCTAGACAGAGTTTGTTTTTTCTTAAATGGATTACTCCAGTGATGTTGACTCTGGAGCGTGCCAAAAACCTGAATTGTGGGCTGAACTGATAATGGCTGGCACCGAGTGGCCAAAACCCGAAATACAGACGTGGCAGCGGCAGAAGCTCTGTTTAGCAGGCCATTATCCGGGATGGCTAAGCTCCGCTAGCTAAGTTACTTCCCATTACTTTTGCTTTCCAGTTTTAGAAGCCAAACTGACTGAGGAGTGGGACGGTTCGTTTGAATGGAGGAGGTGTTGAGTGAGCAACACGCAGAAGCTCGCCTACAGTTTCGTTTCCATTCACGACGTGTTCACTGATGCCACGAGTGTACTGCATATACGCAAAGACACAGACAATCTTCAGAAATGATCTTTTGCCACCGGAGCTTGGAAATTAATGAGAATAGCTGGCCATTGCCTGAAAGGAACTTCTTTCGCATCAACATTTCGGGTTTTGGCTGTTTGGTACCAGCCATTGGTGATAATGGCCGGCCATTATCAGTTCTTCCTGCGGTTCGGGTTTTGGCAGTAACATGTATTTTAAAAACAATTATTTTTGTTTTTAAGAATTTGATCTTTTCAATTGAGGCTTTTTTTTGTGTGTTTTGGCTTTGTTTTATTAAAATTTGTTTGGTTTTTTTTTTTTTTGGAGGACGCTGAATATTGCTGCTAGGATCCAGAAATACCACACTGTTTCAGATATTGAAACTTGTTATTGGCTAGCCTTATGCCAGCCTGCCACTGTCAGTATATTCTGTTCCCCTTGGTTACAAGCTTGGTATACTCTGTGTTTTTGGCTAAATGAGCTTTTTATCCTGTTAAAATATTTTCAATTGATAAGGGATATGATAAATTCTACTGCTTGTATAGAGACAAGTCCACCCAAATTTACTCTGACCTTTTTATAAAGCCAGGTAATGGGAGTCTGTTCCTTTGCTTCTCAAGGAGGAATTGACTTTGCTTTATGTGTCAGACCTCATTGCACCCTCTCCATCATGCCTTATATTCCATCCTTGAGTTCTGTTCCTTTAGATACTCAACCTATAAAACATTTATGGAAAGACACGCTATTATCTAGCCCAGTTGCAAGTGTTTCAAATTTTATTTAGCCATATGTTTGGGGATTGCATAGTTTCTTAATCTCTTTCCTTAGATTTACTACAATATGAACTACAACTTTTTTATTTTTTTTATGTTTAAGGACCTAGTGAAGGCTTCCATTGCTTGCTTATCAAATCCAAGCTCCTTATCCAGAACCTTATGAATACTTAGTGATTCCCTATATAAGCCTCATCTTCAGCCCTGTTATCCCTTTAATAAGTTTTCTCTCATCTCTTTACCCTACCTGACTATAGAGTGACTTTCTTTTCCTTTCCCTGCTAATCCTTTTTCTTAACTATGAAAATCTGGCTTAGAACTTTCAAGGAATATTCCTTGATTATCAGATTCTGCCTGATTCTGTTCTCTCTTAAGCTTTTGTTCTTCCAGCACTTATGTACTCAGTTTGTATTATATCAGTTTGCACTTGTTAAACTGTGTTGCTCTGTAAAAGCGTTCCTCAATTATCTCATGTGTATGTATTCCGTCTTTTGAACTAGATTGTAAGCTCCTTGAGAGCAGGGACCATGTCTTTTACTTTATTTTTTTGTATTCCCTGGACAGTGCCCAGTACAGTGCTCTGCACATAGTAGGTGCTCAATAAATGTTGTTAACTGACTGACCAGCTAGAGTGTGTTTACATAAGTAGTGAGCTAAGTTACCCAGCTATAATCTATCATTAATCTTGTTTTACTTTTGAAAGTTGATTTTATGTGGTTCTGAATTTAAGAAATTACATGTTATTTTACATAAAGTGTAAGGTTTATTTTTTGTTTGTTTTTACTTTTTAAGAAATGCAAACAGATTGCACAGAGTAAAGAAGATGATGATGTAATAGTGAATAAGCCGCATGTTTCGGATGAAGAGGAAGAAGAACCTCCTTTTTATCATCATCCCTTTAAACTCAGTGAACCCAAACCCATTTTTTTCAATCTGAATGTGAGTATTAATGTTTTTGAACTGGTGAAACAGCACAACTTGTAGAACTATTTAAGTAAAACTGAAATAATATTTAGTTTTTAATTTAGGTTAAATACTGTGAGAAATAGTCATTTTCTGATTATGTTGAAAATCTATTGAGTTTTGAATTAAGAAAAACATTCTTGAATTAAGAAAAACATTGTGTTTTTAGATTGCTGCAGCAAAGCCAACTCCACCAAAAAGCCAGGTAACATTAACAAAAGAATTCCCTGTATCATCTGGATCTCAACATCGGAAAAAAGAAGCAGATAGTGTTTATGGAGAGTGGGTCCCTGTAGAGAAAACGGTGAAGAAAACAAAGATGATGATAATGTTTTCAGCAGCAATTTGCCCTCTGAGGTAAGTAAGAGGACTATTATGTATTTTTCTTTTTATATACCTGAATCTGCATTTTATTGTTACTTTATATCTGATTTGGATTCTGTTTCACTCTTCTTAGGGCCGGGTTAAACGGCAGGGCCGGGTTAGACGACAGATGAAACAACCCGCAGCTTCTCATTTGACAGTAACTCGATGCAATTCACTTTGTGGAACCAAGCCACAAAGTGAAAAGCATCGAATTGCAGAGAACAGTGTTATCACATCCCTACCCAACATTGGGCCCTCCTTGCACTTGTGGGAAGGTAGCCCAAGGTACAACTATTTAGCTTCCCGTTTTGCTTCAAGGCTCTATAGCTCTAGATTTTGGTGGTAGCAAATTTATTGGGTGGAGGGATTTGAGCAGAGAGAGGCAGATCCTCAGGTTCAACACAAGAACTGGTTTGGAGAAGGTCCCTGTAGGCTGATATGAGCATCTCGGATACATAGCCTGTTGCCCTTTAAATAATGGTTTCTTACTATATTTCTCTGGGTGGTTTGTCAGATAGCCTTTAATTTTAATCATTTTCCCCTTCTGTGTGCTACCTTGGCCCTTTTGAATTCTTGTGTTTAACCTAATGCTCAGCCTTGGTACTCCATTTCCCTTCTCCTTCCCCTTTTTGCTACTATTAAAAGTTGGAGAAGTGGAATTCACATCTTGAAATTTCCAGGAGGCTATAGTTGTATCTTGTCAAAATGACGCAGTAATAATGCCAAGTGTCAAAACAGCCCCATTAAAATGCCGCCTGATTAAATAATGTGCTGCTAAATATAGTGCACATGAAAACAGTGAGACTGTATATATATGTAAATATATATATATATCTGTATCTTTGTATGTATCTCTGTATCTGTACCTTTGCTGTATCTTTTAATAAACAGTTTACTTTTATTTAACTTGTTGTGCAAAATCACGCTTGGGGGATCTGGGAGGGTGGAGACTTACTAGGGGGTGGGAGTTTTAAATGATACAGTAGACTAGTCATCACCTCTTGCCCTTGGTTTCCAAAACCCAGACATTTGTCCAAGAACTGGACTAGGTATCTGATGCCTGTACAGTGTAGGGATTCTTCCCCAGTTCCTATCCTTGCTATTTTGGGATATGTGGATCCAGAGAGACCTGTACTCTTCACCTGCAGGTTCCCCTATATATACATCATCATCCAGTAAACACCTCTGATAATACAAATAAACAAATTATGTTTATAAAGTTAAAAGTGAACAGAACCCAAATCAGAAACTTTGGTAGTATTTTTTTCCCCTGAGCTATTCACAGGAGACATTGTTTTTTTTGTTTGTTTGTTTTGTTTTTGACCTGTGGCATTTAGAAAAGAGAGCACGTTCTGTGCAATGACACTGGACATAACTAGCCAGTGCAACTTACAGTCACTGATATTTACATGAGATTCAACAACTGAAGCAAGGTACGCCATTACCAGTGAAGGAGAGACAGCTTATTTGGACAACTTTTAGTGAAGCCAGTTGAGTAGTTCAGTTGCTGATTCTCAAATCAGGCTACTTACTGCACATCTCAAGAGGGAAAGGTTAACTGACATTTATAACTGACTTGAATCTAGTAATAGCTGAGTATAAACCATGGTAAGAGGGCTGAACTTGACTGACTTAGAAATTCTAATACACATGCTTTTAGTAATTTCTTCAACATTAAGCGTTTAACAGAGTTAGAAAAAACATAAGGAGACATTTATGTGAAAAAAATTTTCCAACATGGTAAAGCCCTATAAATATTGCATAATTTCAAAAGATTTTCCTGGGAAGATAAGTGATTATAACTATTTAACTTCAGTGGAACATGGGGAGGATGCTTAGTGAATCCTGGTGATTACGGTTCTTATTGATTAAGAGTTTATATATAAATGTGTGTGTATATATATTACAGTATTTAGTCATTTTCAGTCTTAACACTGAAACTGTGGTGCCTTACATTGTCTGCCATCAATAGTGGTTGTCAATTTGAGTGAAAAGTTGGGGAAATTAACTCCAAAGACATCTGGGAGGGGGCCGTAGGTGGGTATTAAGATTTATAATAAGTAAAGGAGCCTTTTATTAAAGCAGGAGACAAAAAAAGGTCTATTCATGAAACAGATTTCTCCTGTGGCGGAGATTATGTACAACTACTGCTATCAGAACTCTAGGCTAGTTTCTTAGGCAGTTAGACTAAAAAATATGTGTTAACTTTAATTTCAAGTAAAACAATCCCAAAATTGTAGGAAGGGACAGAAATGTGCTTTTGTTCTTAGGTCTGTGTACTTTTACCTGGAAGTGATACTGAACATCTAAAGGAAGTGTTTGCTGTATGGAATGTTCAGTTGTAGTTATTTAGCTGTATCTTACAAATACATTAGTAAGATTGATGTTCTGTATTCTCATGTTTGTAGAATACTCTTGGTGACATTTTATGGGAGCATTGAGTCTTGATTCCCTGTCAGGGGTTGAAATAAAGATTTTATATAGAAAAGGAAAGTTCTTTTTAAATGGTCGATATTTTAATTGAATAGTGCTTTGAATTTTTCTACCTGTTATTTTTTCATTTTAATAAATATAATTGGAATTTGTGATTCTTTAGTTTTGAGCATAAAACATTCAGGCAAAGATCACAGATTTGATCTCAGCTTTGCTATATGATCCTTAATCCTACCAATTTTGCACATGAGTGCTCTTTGACATAAGTAAGAGTGGATAGACGACATAAGTAAGAGTGGATAGACGTGGATGGATCAACATAAATCCATATCTTATGGAAATACCAACTCATCACACTGTGGGCTGTGCTGCCATAGCATCGTCTTCCTACCCAGAAGCCAACCAGCATCATCCTCAGTAAAGAGTGACTGCAGAACCTTGATCATATTTGTGTGAATTTTGATTTATAAACAATGAAACCAAAAGTGTTGGAAAACATTTTACAACTTGTCCTTTGGGGGCATTAATTCTCGGTAATAAAGATAGCAAAGCCTTACTGGGTAGAGGATTAAGTGTAGTCTCTGGCATAAAGTTTCCTTACTTCATGTCCCATTGGAACTAAAATTCCCTTATGGTTAGGAACTCAGTATTTTTGAGGTTTAAGAAAACTGAGTTCTTGTGGTAAAATGAAAATTTTAATTGAAAATGAAACATAGGTCTTGGCAGTGCTAGAATGTTACATACAGCTTTTTTATTCATTCTTCTCTCTTTAGATTCTCCCAGGTTATTAACATGGAATTTCTTTACCATTTAATGGTTTATCTAATCCTCCAATTATTGTAATTCATTTAAATGTAATAGACTAAAAATTGCACTAGAGAATTTCATGTGAAATAATAAAAAGGCTCATTAATCAGTTTTTAAAACCAAGCCATATAACTCCTGCAGCATTCTGTATTTAGTGTGGCTTTTGTATATATAGTTGTCATTTACTTTGTATTTTATTAGTTTTTGCTAAATATTTTAAATCATGTTTTGATGCAGGCTAGGTGCTTTAACTCTTAAAAATTTCCTTTTATATCACCTTTTAATTGGAGATACCTGCAGCAGCAGCAGCAGCAATTTCTTGTGTAGAAAGTAATTTGTCTTTTACAGGTACTATTTTTTCCTTACCTGAATGACCACCTTTTAATAATTCTCATTAGTTCTTTTCTAGCCTTTGACTTTTTAAGAATTATTTAAGATAATTTTTTTATTTTTATAAACAGTTGGGTTAACACAGGGGAAAGGTAAATTGACTTAGAAGGATTTTTAAAATAAGGAAGATGCACAGTTAATAACTTAAGTTGTGAAATGCATATTACAGTGTCAATTAGTGTTTTATTAGTCCTGACAACATTTTAGGTTACAGAAATGTTGCTGAAGTAGAGGAGTGAAATAACTTGGACAGGTTTTTATTGATGTGTGAACTAGAATAATAATTCAGGATACTTTTTTATGTGGATTTCACCTTTTAGAACAAGCCCTAGGGAGAAGGAAATAAAACATTTCCCCCCATCATGACGCCTAGAATATTACTACACATTACATAAAGGTCTACTGTGTATTGGTGAAAATAAATTTGCTTTGTTGGTGATAGCTTGATAATAGTGTTCTGCAGGGTTTAAGATAATTCCCGCCCCCGACTTTTTAGCATTCTAAAACTTTTAGCATCATTTTGGTACCTTTCACACTTGACTGTTTTTGAGCAACATTGAGTTAAGACTCACTCTGCTATGTATTATAGTCTGGTAGTGCTGGTATAGTTGTGTATGAATCTTAACGACCATGGATTGCACATTGCCAGGCTCCTCTGTCCATGGAACTTCCCAGGGAAGAAGACAGCAATGGGTTGCCATTTTCCTTCTCCAGTAGTTATATGCTTTATATATACACATACAAATCCTATGCAGTCCAGTACGGTAGTCATCGAGCCACTGAGAAACCAGTTCTTTAATTGCACTAGGCACATTTCAAGTGCTTATTAGCTTTCACTGTAAAAGTTCTGTTGGACAGTGCTGTTCTAAAGGGTAGCTGTGATGTTTTATGAGTTTTTTAATACTGATTCAGAACTTTGGTCTAATCTTTGAATATTAATGTTTTGAGAATTATAGTTGGTTTTTTACTGCATATCCTGAGTTATCCTGGCGACTTGGATATATGCTTTTTGATATAAACTCTTGAGGATTCTTAAGAGATTAAGATGATCCTGATTGATCCTATTTTGGGTATGTTTCTTCACATTAAAAAGTACGAATATGAAATAGTCAAATTACTATTTGTTAATAAAGTTTTGACATGAACTTACAGCTCACTTGGTAAGCCTATTGAAGAATACATGAAGTTGTATTTGCCTTAGGAAAAAAACTAGTTGTAATTTTATCTAAATTTATATTAAATCTCAATGTTGATATATTAAATAAAAGTTCCTTTCAGAGTGAGATGTGAATTTAACATAAAATACTGAGATTTGAATGAAGTTTCATCCTGAGGATAAATGATGAGGTATTTAGGTTACCTGCTTGGTTAATAAAGGTTAAAAGAGAAAAAAGTATGAAGATATAAAGTGTCTTCGAAGGATGAAGTCACAGATAGGTATGTTAATTTGCTTTCCAGTTGGGAAGAAGTAATTTTATTTTAGAAAAGTTGGAATTTTCAGAGCCACATTAACCACATTTTTAGGGTTAATTTACAGTTATAAATTGGGGGATCAGACCTTGGCTTGGTGGTGGGTAGGTACATTTTCCCTAGTATCTCCTCTGAATTTCAACTTTTTAGAATAAAAACCTATTATTTATACCTAAACACCCTAATGCTTAGATTTGTAGACGAGTATGAAACCCACAGTAATTCTGGCAAAGAATAATATTTCACACATATTTAATGGGCCTCCAAAAATTACTTAATCATCTTACCTGACAGGTTTATGAAATATCTACATCTTACCTGACAGGTTTATGAAATATCTAAGGCCAATAAAGAATGTGATTCTGATCTAAAATAATCTGAATTCCCACTTAAAAAGTCACAGCAGGTGATCACAGTTGTAATAGAAGTGGAAAGTGGACAGGCTGTGGTTTTCAGTGTTTCGGTCTGCCTTTACTTGTATATCCCCAGAAATGTTCCAGTTAGTGTGGATAATTTACTAAGTTAACTAAGAAATTAGGATCTTTTATTAACGAGATCTCTGAGCAGTCTGGTTACAGAATGAATTCAGTTTAATTCTGCTTTCATTTAAGGACGGCAGATATATAGAAACCTGTACTTTTTGGTACCTTGTGGAAGAAAATTTTAATTTTGCTAAAGGAATGATACTAGGTGACTCAGCAAGGTAACTAAGAATAGTGAAGATAGGAAAAAGGAAGATTGTAGACGATTTGTCTACGATTTGTATATCTTATGCATGAGATAGAATTATTCTCTAATAGTCACTTTTAATTATGTAGGTCTTATTTTTAAAAGAAATATTTAATATTTAACTATACAGTCAAATTAGAGGTTGCCTTAGTTTGGCTTTTTAAAAACAACTTATCTGTTAACTTATTTTAACTGACATCCTTATATTTGTCACATCCATGCAGTTGCTACTAGTTATTTTTTTATATGAATTTAGGAAAATCCTCCGATGTCAGATAACTATTCTCCAAAAAGGAATTTTCTTGGATGAGATACTAGAAAATATTAATGGGTTTAGTAGTGTTAGAAGAAAAGTATTAAGAATTGGTGAGTTGACACAAATCATCTTGAGCTCTTAATGTTAGAACTAAAAAGCTTCAAATACTTGATTTTCTTTTTCCTCTATGGTTGAGCCTTTCACAAATTTGGTAAATAGGATATTTGGTCTAAAGGTAATCTTTGAAGTTTTCCTGGATATTATGAAACTTCTTAAAAAGTCGCATCTGCTTAGCATCAGCTTTTACAGGTAGAACCTGAGCACTGAAGAGGCGGACCTAAGGCATTTCAGACATACTTTAAGTGCTCCGGTTTGACACTTGTGCACCCCACAGAGACAGTCTTAACTCCCATTGTCAGTGCACATACTAATGAATGGTAAACCATACATAATGAATATATTCTTTGAAGAAGCTGAGTTCTTTGTATCAGACTTAACAAACCACCACAAGTAGGTGAAAACGTGCAGACATCAGTAAAGGAACGGTCTTTGACATGGCAGTGGTTTTCTGCTTGCTTATTTAAGAACCTTGCTTATTGCCTCTAAGGGCTATGCTAAGAAGCAGGATAAAATGAAAACTCCAATGATTATTTCGTTAGGGAAGGCGAGAGATTTTTAAGTTCTTCATGAAACTTTCTATGATTGTAGTTTGATGTAGAAAATAAGAAAGCAGTTGGATTTTGGATTGAGTTTATCTGCTGCCTGATACTTTGTAACTTACCTTAAACAATCAAGTCTATTTTCCAAGGTTATTTTATTTATTTCTCCCTGCTTTACAAAATTATATATATATATATATATACACATTTTTATATGTATTTACAGAGTTTTTAAAACTTTGGTTTTTGACATGAAGCAACTAAAGATGTGGGCATTTTTCATAATTTAGGGAGTCTTTGGTTATTTGAGATAATTATCTATGTTTTCTTTCTTAGCCTGTGGACATTCTACAGCAATGAGTGAACGGGCACTTGCTCAGAAAAGACTCAGCGAGAATGCATTTGACCTTGAAGCTATGAGCATGTTAAATCGTGCTCAGGAACGGGTATGTGGTGGTTTTAATGTCTAAATGATATTTCACTAACTAGAGAGTTGTGACATAACTGTGTGGCATGCTGTTGACATATAGGTCTTTGAAAATCATTTTTCTAGCAAGCTTTCTTTAAGTGAAAGTGATTTGGGGCTTGATTATTCAGTAAATGTGTACTATGGGGCAGGAATTACTTGAGAGAATAGAAATAGAAAAAATTACTTGCCCTCATATAGAGTTTGTAATCAAATATATAAAAATAGTAGCTAAGTGCCCATAATGTGAGACATTTGAGTTTGCATTTAGAAAGAGTGGCTAAGTGAGGCCCAAGGTCACATTAGTAGGGGAACTGGAATCTGAACCTAGACAGTCTGAATCCAGTCTGTGTTTCTAACAGTGGACAGCTGCTCCATACATCCTCTTTCTATGGTAAATATATGGAGACAGTAAGTACATGTTCAGACAAATAGAAAATACTGCCTGATAGTTCCAGGTGTTTAGTAAATACACTTTGAATGAATGACAACTAATTCTTTAACCATCACAGTGTTTGAGTGACCAGTTTCCTATATTATGTTTTAAGCATGTATCTTGAATTGATTCTTGATTTATAACACTTCAGAGAAAGTAATTAAAAATTGAGGCTATCAACATTTATTATCATGCATTTATGAGATATGTACGGAGGGCAAGGATCCTTTACCATGTGAACAATTTTCTGTATATTTTCATGTATCTGTGTGATATTTTGAAGAATTAAGTATCACAGCCATGCTTTTCAGTTGTTAGATATATATTTTAACTTTGTTATTATTAATGGGATCCACTGAACTGCTTTGGAATGTTTAAGAAAACAGTTTTAAAGAAACAGTAAATTCAGTATATATATTTTTAAAAGTTAAATATTTAAGTCTGTTATTTAGTCTTTGTGGGAACCAATAAACCATTTCATTTAGAGAATTAATACCAGTGGCATTTTAACTAGAGAAGTAATTTTACTTAATTGAGGCCTTTTTTCTTCAGATTGATGCCTGGGCTCAGCTGAACTCTATTCCTGGCCAGTTCACAGGAAGTACAGGAGTACAGGTTTTGACACAAGAACAGTTGGCCAATACTGGTGCCCAAGCCTGGATTAAAAAGGTACGCAACATTATGCACATACAAAAGTGTCCATGTACAAAGTTAAACATTTTAAGAAAATGTTTTATTAAAAATGTACAAAGAAGCCAATGAATTTAACTAAAGTTCATGAGTAAATTTGCTATGTGTATATACTCCAGGATGGACAGTGAAGATGGATCAATCCCTGAGACAATGGCTAATGTATAAATACGGCTCAAGAGCCACTCAGTTTATATCCTGCTCCTGGGTTTTGTTGGGGTGGTTTTTAAACTGTGTTTTGAATGCTAACAGTGTATCTCAGCGGCTGTTCAGAATATTCTACAGTTCCTGTTGGACAACTGATCTTATGATTTCAAAGCAGTGGTTCTCAGATTTTTTCTCATCATGGGATACTTTATTACAGGTTCATTTTTGGTGAATCACTGCCCCCAAGAACCTTCTGCCAGTTGATTTTCCATTCCTTTATTCCTTTGCCCTTCTTTCCCCCTTCCTTAGTGCTCGTCCCTCCTGTAAGCACCCTTGGCCCCTAGTCCTCACTCCTGTTGTGACCTCCAGCCCCAGATCCATGTGGTTATCAGCTCTTGGTTACAACAAGTGGTTGGGAGTCCCCCCTGTCAGCACTGCATGTGGTGGTCTTGCCAGGGGACTAGAAGTATGGGGGAGGATGGCTGAAGTGTGGGGTGGGTGGTGCTGAAGGGTGGCGAAATTGGCTGGGATGGGGGTGGAGAAGACTTATCTGTGGACCACCATTTAGGCCCTGGTGGCCTCTGGTGATCCACAGGTTCAGTTTGAGAACTACTGATTCTGTGAAAAAACAGGATATGTAAGACGTAAATGAAGGGAGAGGACGGACGCCTCGTGCTGTGAAGATGTAGGTGCTCCTGGTTTCAGATTCCTGCAGTGAGACATGTGAACTCCACCTACGGCTGCCTCATTGTTGGGGGAGTCTTAGGTGGTTACCAAGGGCTTTCTGAAGAAACGGGTTCTGGCGAAGGGATGTGGCTTGGTTGGATGGGTGATGGGGAACTTTGTTTCAGGAGTACTGGCAGCATAGCAGTGCTGAAACAGGGAGGCTGCCTGGTCTAACGGATTGGGAAGGTTTCTTAATGGCGCTGTACTCCTGACTCCTGTTGTGATCGTGGCAAGTAATTACTTGGAATTTCAGTTTCCAAGTGCCTTCTTAACTGCCTCGTGGGGTGGTGATCGATGTAATGTCATGGGTAATAGAAAACTGCTGAGTGCCAGTGAATGAGCTGATTTTTTTCTGAAAAATCAGATTTTTGGTTGCTTTGGACCTTTTAATCTCGTAACATTTCTTTTTTCAATTTTGATAGCATTATCTCTGGTGATCTTATTAACAAATTAATATAAAGCATACCCTTACTTGGCCTGCCCCCCGTTTTTGGAGCAGCAGAATAGTTGCACTAATAAGTATGATGTACTGTGAGTACATAGTCAGATTGGTTAAAAAGTGAATGTAGTTTACCTAGGGGTTGGTGTTGGAAAAAAAGATGAAAATTAGAAAACATTAATTTTGGATTAATTACAGTTTTTAAAATATGAAAGTGATTCATGTAGTGCTTGAAAAATGGCTTTCATCTCATTGGGAATAATCATAAATGTACATAAATTTATTTTAATTTAATACTATCTAATGGTGAAGCTGAATACTCCATATTTCAGAAAGTTAAAGACTTGAAGCTTTTATGGGTGTTTAGGCACATAATTAAATAGTCATGTACATTACTAGGTAGAAACTTAAGAATGTGATTCCATTGCAAAGTGCTGGTCTTCATTTGTACATTGAAGTTCTGATATATACATTGCTAAAGACTTGTAAACATCATGTAACTTAAAAAGATTAAATTGGGTTCCTCATAAACTTTCCTTTTTCTTTTTGATTGCTAGTCCTTGTAGACAGTTGGCAGTTACATCATTTAAAATGTAGATGTAGATCATATTTGATAAGTTATCAAGATAAAGATGTGTTCATTTATCACACCAAATTTTTGAATAATTACAGAAAGTGCTTTCAGGAAACTTCTATTTGTGTGTTGCTGAAAAATACATGCTGCTAATATCAATTAAGGCAGGAACATTTTACTCAGAAAAATGAGCAAAAACATGGACAAAGGTCATTAGGCAACTATAATACTCATCTTTGTGGTCAAATATCACAAACTACTTGTTTCATTTAGAAACCTTTTTCAAATGTTTACTCACATGGTGTTCATTGCCTTGCTGAAGGGCAACACCCTCTTAATGTTAAGGACTACAGGGAATGCCAACATTCTCCATATTCTTTTTTCGTTTGCTGCAGTGTACTCTTAGATGAAAAGGAGAGTTTTATTAGTAGTAAGAAAAAACTCGAATGGTTATTGATTTGAAAGAACCTTTGTTTTCTGAAATGATTTGGGCATGACCTGATGAATATTGTTTACTATTGTAGTCTTACTAGATTAATTAGCTTTTGGTTGAACTGTATGTACACCCTGGTGTAAAGAAACATTTGAAGATAATAGAGAACGGAAAAAAAATTGGAAACCTACGTTATTTGGGGATTTGTGTTATACTCTGCACAGTTGCCCTTTTTTTTAGGAGTGTTTCCTGGAAAAGAGGGGCGGATGAACCTGAAAGTAAGTAAAAGTCATTCTAGGTGTGTAGAAACAAGGCAGTTGGTACCCGAGCATCAGCTAACTTTCTCTCTCTACATCAACACTGCATGGCCTGCACCACATCAGGAACTGAACCAGGGCTATGTTTTTACTTCCACAGCTGCCTCCTTCCATCAGAGCACCTTGTTGAACTTAATGTCTAGTCACATACCATTGGCATGTTTTCTCCCCAGCTTATAATTAAATAGCTGGGGGGGGAAAGGATA
>SJXQ01010833.1:319756-366524 GCA_006408695.1 Aepyceros melampus | reverse complement strand
AGCTGGGGCGGGGGGGTGGGGAAGGATACAGTTTTACTACTGTGTAAAACCAAAATTAAAAATTTAGTAGTAACTTATCAGTGGAGGAAGTGATTATACTGTGTCCAGAGCTACCAAAATTTTTGACTCCCTCTGTTGATAAGTTAAATGACTTTTGCTTACATTTGCTAGAGAATGTAAATGTAAAATACTTAATAACAAGGGGAAACAAGACATGATTTGGAGATTATATTTTAAATGTTTAAAACATGACCATAAAGATCAACAGTAGAATTCAGTCGTTGTTACATATACATGGATGCCCTTTAAAAAGAGGCATCACTCACTCCTTACTGTGTGGAAACACTTGACTGTTGACCATGTAATGTATACAGTGTTGTGCATCTTACGACATTAAGTGGTTTGCTGCTTTGATGGAAATTATGGTTCAGTGGGTTGGATACAAGAGAGATGATTGTTCACAGAATAACCTGTGAACTTTCACCCCTCTGTATGGAAACTTGTTTCAGGGCCAAATCCTTGTAGCTGTCTTCTTGCCCCGGTCAGTGCCAGCCCTACTATTCACAACACTGCTGCTACCGAGGCCTAGGTATGTAAACATTTAAGGAGTTTTTTAAAAGTCTTTTAACATCAAGCTAGGTTTTAAAAGAGTTCAAATTCAGTTTGGTTTAATTACAGGGTATTGTATGTGCTATCTTTTTGCTTCATAGGGATTTTCTAAGTAAAATATTTATACTTATGGTAGAATGGGGGAAAAAAAGCTTTGGATGATAACAGTATGCTTCTTCAGTGTTCAAACTTTCTAAATGATTGCTGGGCTTTATTCATTAGGTACACCTGGGACAATTAATATTATTGACTGTTTTAACATTGCCTTCTTTTTATTTTGCAAGCTAAGAAGAGATACCAGTGAACCTAAATAGTGGACGAAAACAGAAGTGTTCTATTTTTTTTTTTTGGAGGGGGGCACAAGGGCCACTGTTCTAAAACTGCCATTTGACTTGACTTTTAAAATACTGTTATGTTTATGTGAAAATAATTAGAACATACACACTACAGTATGTATACAAGTATAGAAGCATTTAATTGCTATAACAGACCTAGAAGTAAAGTAAGCTTGCTTTCTTTACAAAGTTACACGGAGTCTAGTCAGATTCTAACTATAAACTGGGGATCTTTTACCTTTCTCTCTTTGGATAGGATCAGTTCTTAAGAGCAGCCCCAGTAACTGGAGGGATGGGAGCCGTTTTGATGAGAAAAATGGGCTGGAAAGAAGGAGAAGGATTAGGAAAAAACAAAGAAGGAAATAAGGAACCTATCCTAGTTGATTTTAAGACAGATCGAAAAGGTAAGATTGATTTTTTTTTTTTTGGTAGAATGTTTATATACCTTTTTTAACATTTAGGGTTTCATTACTATTATAAATTCATAAATTCTTCTAATGTCAGTGATCCTGAACTGGGGGCACTTATAGTACAGAGTTAGGAATAAAATGTTTAACCCATTTTGAAAGCTTTTTACACATAATAGGTGGAGACACTAATTTGAGGGTAAAAGGCAGCCTTTGTTATGTGTAGTACCATAATTAGGTTTTTAATTAGATTTCATATTTAGAAAGTCGGATTTCCTTTTTTTTTTTGTCTTCTCTTTTGACAGGGAACATATGCTTCTAGGATTTATTCTGTTTCTAGAATTTATTATTTCTAAGATTTTTATTCTGCATATTCTCATTTCCTGTTAGAGTTCTGTTTAGTCTTCACTTTGTAAACCCTTTTGCATGTCCCTTTTTATCAAACTCAGTAATTGAGTGTTGAGGCTGGAGAATAGACCAACTGCTGACAAGTGCTACCTCTTTTAACACTGCATTTTTATACTTGGAATAATGTCCATTGTGGGAATCTTACGAGGCTGCCAGCTAAATGAGATTTAGTTTAAACCAGATTTTTTAAAATTCTGGAAAATTTAAAACCAAACTATTTTTATCTTTGTGATCAGATAGTTTAAGTTGAGGTTATTTAATGCAGTTAAATTGTCATGCTAATGAAACTAGCTCTAGCCAAATTATATATTTTAAAAAGTGTTTTGTGAAAAATAAAATAGAAATAAAAATGTTTTGTATCAGAATCTCTACATTGTCATCCAGATGATAACTATGTTGCCATTTTGTTCCATATTGGAGTGAATTTATTATATTGTTACTCAAAAATAGGCTAGACATAACACAATTCTGTAATGTAGTACTGGTGCAAACATTAGAGAAATTGAATGTCACATTGACATTGTACTGCTTTTATACAAGTTGAATAGATTCTTTGTTAACAGAGGGTAGTTTATTGGTAGAAAGCATCTGTGGGTACATTGCATAATTCTAGGGAATAGTCCTTCAGAATTGTGCAGCATGGCCTATTTTGGGAAAGCATAGTGGCAGAATTTGTGAAGAATTCTCCCTAGCCTAAATGGAAAGCATTGATTTTAGATAGTAATACAGCTAAGCCCCTTTTGGAAATGGAGGCCAAGGCTGGCGTCTCTTGAGTACATCTCACATTTGAAGTCAAAAAGGGCTAGTTTGCTGGAAGAAGAAATGGAGAGAGCCGTTTTCGCTTTTCCCACTTTGTTTCGGCCTAAAATCCTTGAATCTGGGGGAGCATACTTAAACTGAGCATCATTTTTTAAGGGATGAGAAACTTTGAGAAATCATTTGCAAATAGCCACTTTTTTTTTTGGCCACTAGTTTTTAAAGATGGGGGAGCCTGGTGGGCTGCCGTCTGTGGGGTTGCAGAGTTGGATACAACTGAAGTGACTTAGCAGCAGCAGCAACAGAGTGGTTGTTAACTATGGCAATTTACATATGTATTCACATTGTTTTTCTGAATATTTTTTATATGATTTCCAGTAAGAGAAATGAAGTTTGGATATATGTATAGAAATGTCGAAACAGGTTTATATAGAAATCAAGAGTAGTGAATGTCTGTTGAATATTTTATTTGAGGGCATGGATTGAGGTTAAGATTCCTACAGAGGGAGTAGTTGTTTTGCCATATTATAATTTTAAATCTTTTGAAATTTATTCAGTGATCATTGATTTTTTTTCCTTTTTTTTTAAAGGTCTTGTTGCAGTAGGAGAAAGAGCACAAAAGAGGTCTGGAAACTTCTCTGCTGCAATGAAAGATCTATCAGGTGAGAGTATGATTTTGAATTTCCTCTTGTCCCATCCTCCCCTTGAATTCATAATTTGTTGCCACAGGTGTGGAGGTAACTAATTGTTTATTTTTCTCTCTGCAGGCAAACATCCTGTGTCTGCCTTGATGGAAATCTGTAATAAGAGAAGGTGGCAACCACCTGAATTTCTCTTGGTCCATGATAGTGGCCCTGATCATCGCAAACATTTTCTCTTTAGGGTAAATATGAATTTTTGCGTTAATTTGGTACTTAATGTTAGAGGGTGAGGGATCAGCATTGTGTGATCACAGGGTTCATGTTTGTGGGCTGGGAGTGGGAATATGTGTGGGTAGAGTGGTAGAAGTTTTAAACATTTAAGTATGCTTCCCTATTTTTTCAATATTGGAGGGAAAGATGTGGGCACAATCTGGTGAACAGTTTGTTGACCTTTTCTAGTGGAACATGGGGAATTAAGTGGTTTTTAATCAGGTTTTATCTTTCCCTTCAATTTGGAGACCTGCTCCTAAATTTGCAGTCCCTTTTCCCAAATGATTTGCTTCTTTTGGGGATGAGATTAATTTGACTCACATAGTATAGGTTTTATATCTTTGTAAGTTATTTTTCTAGCATTTAGTGAAAAAAAATACAAAGCTAATAGATATTAAAGTTTGATGCTGTTCTTATTGTATGTTTTTCTTGAATAGGTATTGAGAAATGGAAGCCCTTACCAGCCCAATTGTATGTTTTTCTTGAATAGGTATTGATAAATGGAAGCGCTTACCAGCCCAGCTTTGCCAGCCCTAATAAGAAGCATGCTAAAGCCACAGCAGCTACTGTGGTTCTTCAAGCAATGGGCCTTGTACCAAAGGACCTCATGGCTAATGCCACTTGCTTCAGGAGTGCCTCACGTAGATAGATTGAGGTTTTATATTAATCATTTCAGATAATTTTACTCTGCATCAAAATGTATTTCCTCTTTAATGTTGTAAATATTTGGCAATTTAAGACATTGTGTAAAAAAGCAATCTGTACAAACATCTCCAGGCTTTGATTTTTGTACCATGGAAATTGTATTTAACCATACAGGGTTTTGGTATGTTTATATTGTTTACCTTAGTGATGTATTTGTTTAAGTGGCTAACATCCAAACGATTGTTTGAAGGCATCCGTAATCTTCAGTGTGGAATGTTAAAAATAACGCTTTTATACTGTATTTTGTACTATGATGTAACTCCCCTTCCTTATGGCTCGGCTGCTGTAACACTTGCCTGTAATCAGTGAAGGGCTGTGCCCTTGTACTAGTTCACAATGGGTTCTGCTGGACAGATACTGGGCCAGTGTTACTGAGTTAATCAAGCAAGATCTGTTCCACAGGGCTAATGCCACCACCTCCCCTTTCAAATTTTGTAGAGGTTATAAGAAAAGACAGTGGTATGTTGTGTGATGATCAGCACAAAGTCCTGCATTTCTGTCAGAGCCACTTGGGCCATGAATGAGAAGGGAGTCAAAAATGAAGTCTGACTAGAATTTTACTGCAGAGGCCAAGTACATTTAGTATGGCATTGAGTTGTGATATAGTTTTACTTTGATGTGCATTTTGAATTTCAGCTACACCTAGATAGACGTAAAATGATAATTAAAATGCTGTAACCAACTTATCTAATAAAATCGGCACCCAGCCACTATTTTGTTGACTATGAGAAAGTTTAAGTTTATGTTAATTTTTAGGGTCTGATAGAATATTTCATGTGTATTCCAGTGGTATTCATATGCTATGTCTCTAAACTTTATTTTCAAAAGCTTAAGGCCCAAATATAAACTTCTCTGGAATAAATGTGGTGTTTTATTTTCTGGATTACAAACTGAACACATACTTCTTCACTACTGTTACTTCTTTACCCAATGCTTTTGATTTCTAAGCACTTTTATTTAAGAAAATTTGAATTATATATGTATGTGTATATATATATACACACACACAGATAACCTACAAGAACATATTAAATACTGCTTTGTTGTGACAGCTGAGTGAACTTTACAACTCTTGACCCTATTCTATACGGAATACAAAATACCCTAATTGGAATGAACACGCATTAAAACAAGTATTTGAGAACAGAGGAATCATAAACAGGCAGGAAACAACAGCTCAAGGTGGAAGCACCATCAATCAGCCCAGTAGAGAAGCTGACTGTCTCCTAAGTCAACTGTTAGTTTTGCCCCGATGCTGTTACTCACAATGTCTCAAGATAATTGATAATAAAGCCTCAATTTACATTTGCAATGAAACATTCATTTTTTCTACCATTTACATTAATGGACCTAGAATTTTCATTCAGGTTTTAAAGTTTTATCTTCATCAAAAGAGTAAAATCAAAATGATTTTAAAACCTTAATCCTACTCTTATGCTTAGTGCATGTAATAAAAAGTTACTGTGAAAGATTAATATTTGTAAACATTTGGGTAACTTCCGAAGTGAACTTTAAAGCCAAAGGTATAAGAATCTTGAATTTCCTTGCTAGAAGGCTTTTTTCCTCACAGATTCCTTTTAGGCTTACTTTGGTGTTCAGGATCTCCAATTATAAATGTAGTCTCTCATTTCCACACGCCGTAAGGACAATTTTCCCAGTATTGGTGTTTGACAAAGGTGGTCCAGAGTTTTAGGGTGCAATCCACAGTTGGCAAGCTCCTCGTGAACAGCCTCCTGTGAATATTTGTAAGGAAGTCAGTAAAAAGCATGAGTCTGAACACTCAGTTTTTAAAATTACCCTGGGATCTTTGACAGATGCCTCATTGATGATTATAAAGGCAAATTTATCATGATCAATAGAAGCTCATCCTGAGAATTTCTACTGACAGCATCCCCAAATACTAATTTTGGTTATTTTTAGAAGTCTGGTAAACCGGTAAATTTAAAAGGCCTTATAAATAAAAATCTACATTTTCAAAATTAAAGGCAAATGCAGAAAGTGAAGAACTAAAAAGCCTCTTGATGAAAGTGAAAGAGGAGTGAAAAACTTGGCTTAAAGCCCAACATTCAGAAAACAAAGATCATGGCATCTGGTCCCATCACTTCAGGGCAAGTAGATGGGGAAACAGTGTCAGACTGTATTTTTGGGGGCTCCAAAATCACTGCAGATGGTGACTGCAGCCATGAAATTAAAAGACGCTTGCTTACTCTTTGGAATTAAAGTTATGACCAATCTAGATAGCATATTGAAAAGCAGAGACATTACTTTGCCAATAAAGGTCCATCTAGTCAAGGCTATGGTTTTTCCAGTAGTATGGATGTGAGAGTTGGTCTGTGAAGAAAGCTGCTGAGTGCCCAAGAATTATGCTTTTGAACTGTGGTGTTGGAGATCCAACCAGTCCATTCTGAAGGAGATCAGCCCTGGGATTTCTTTGGAAGCAATGATGCTAAAGCTGAAACTCCAGTACTTTGGCCACCTCATGCGAAGAGTTGACTCACTGGAAAAGACTCTGATGCTGGGAGGGATTGGGGGCAAGAGGAGAAGGGGACAACAGACGAGATGGCTGGATGGCATCATGGACTTGATGGACACGAGTTTGAGTGAACTTCGGGAGTGATAACTTGGTGATGGACAGGGAGGACTGGCGTGCTGCGATTCATGGGGTCGCAAAGAGTCAGACAAGACTGAGAGACTGAACTGATACTTCAATTTTTAAAGTGTGTGATACATATCTAGAAACTTCTGTATCACGTGAAACTTACCAAGTAGCACTCTCCCCCACCTCCCCCCAGCAACTAAGAAAAACTTACATAGAAAAAGGCACAGGGGTTAAATAATATCCATAATTATTAATCTTCCAATAATTTATAAAAGGAATCAGGTACTGTTAAGTTCTGCATCCGAAAGGACAACGAAAATAACATGCCTTTTGTTAGGGAAGTTCTTTAGTAAATGTTTCCTACAACAGTATGAATTCATAGAATTTATCTTCTCAAAAAAAATTAGTCATTTTCCCCTTCCCCTTGCTAATTAATACTTAGTACAGTTTAATAACTTAGAACACCAGTTTGGCTCATCACAAATGACTGATTTCCTCCATCCATGTAATTTGAGAGCTTCTCTGATAGCTCTGTTGGTAAAGAATCTGCCTGAATGCAGGAGGCATGGGTTTGATCCCTGGGTTGGGAAGATCCCCTGGAGGAGGGAAAGGCTACCCACTCCAGTATTCTGGCCTGGAGGATTCCATGGACTGTATGGTCCATGGGGTCACAAAGAGTCGGACTTTTATGTAGTTTGAGAAGACTACAACATTATTTGTTTACCCGCTGTCTACTTACCTTATCCACTACTTTATTCTTTGGTGGGAAGATATTAAATACAGCAGTGGCTCATGTGTATACAGTCCTGCAGAAAACGACCCATTCTGTGAAGACTGGAGTAGCATCATCACAGAGTGTAGAGCATGAGGCATAATGGGGCCTGTAATCTCCAAGCTAAACTGATTTCTGTATCCAGAAAGACCTTGTGTCTTCACATTCACACTTCGAGCCTTCAAGAAAATTTTAAAGAAAGTTATGGTACCATTTCTTAAGCTTTTGTCCCCAACTAAAAATGTGACCAGTAACTTCTCATTTGGGCATTCTTCTGTTTAACAGGGAACAAAAGTAGTTCATAAGGTCCACCACAAGTTTTGTGAGAAAACCTGTTCAGAAATTCTCAGCTTCCAGCATACTCTCCTCCAAATTATGAGACTGTCAATGGAAGTACTAGTTCTAGAGAAAATAACTTCTAGTAATGGTATCCTTTGTGGCTTACTAATGCACATTCAATGCATAATATTAGGAAAATAAAAAGATTCTGTTGCTGTTATTCACTATGTAATTCACATCAAAACTGTATGTATATTTCTTCAACAGTATGGAGAGGGATTCTTTTCACTTATGCATGATCCAGTTTTTGAGACCTCTTATAATTTGAACATGGGGCTTCCCCCGTGGCTCAGTGCTAAAGAATCCACCTGACAAGGGAGGAGATGTGGATTTGATCCCTAGGTCGGGAAGATCCCCTGGAGAAGGAAATGGCAACCAACTCACAGTATACTTGCCTGGAAAAATCCCATGAGCAGAGGAGCTTGGTGAGGCTACAGTCCATGGCGTCACAAAGAGCTGGACACGAGTTAGTGACTAAACAACAATGTAATTTAACATAACATTCTTGGTTGGCTCTGTTCTTTCAGTGGTTCAGAAAGACGAAATGAAATTAAGCAACTTTTCCTATGGCAATAATTCAAATACAACATTTCAAATAATTAATATAGTTCATATAATTCCTTTGAAACAACTTTATATCAAGGAATTTTTTTACTCGCAGGAAAGAAAATGTGCACCATGTAAAAAAGTTGTGGTTAGTCACTCAGTTGTGTCTGACTCTCTAAGACTATGACCCCGTGAACTGTAGCCCCCAGGATCCTCTGTCCATGGGATTCTTCAGACAAGAATACTGGTGGGGGTTGCCATTTCCTCCTCCAGGAGATCTTCCTGACCCAGGGGTTGAAATCTGTGTCTCCTGCACTGCAGGCAGATTCTTTACCACTGAGTTACCAGGAAAGCCCCTGTAAAGAAGTTGAGCTATTAAAAAAACCAAGAATTCATCCTATCAAAAAAGGGAAAAATATGTCTTTAGAAGTTAGGTGATGACAATTAGTACAGAATTTCTTTCCTTTTTATTACCTTAAGCATTTGCATTGTGGCACCTCGGAAAGCTACTGGGGATAAGAGGGTTGGTGGAAGTCCTGCCTGTGGACCTGAGGTAGCAATTAAACTCTTACAGTTGATCAAAAAATTCAGTAGTGTAAAGGTATTCATTCCCTTCACCAACACAACAGACTCTGGTCTGTGATCCATTTGTACTTCATGTATCTCTTTACGCCTGAACATGACAATCAAGGAAATTACAAATACAAATTCCATACCAACAGTAACAGCGGTTATCTTAATCTTGACTCACCAGCAACCCTTTTCCCTACTCCAAATGAAATGCTCTTGCTAACTGTCTTCACTGCAATCATGAAAGTGAAGTCAAAGTGTTAGTCACTCAGTCAGGTCCGACTCTTTGCGACCCCATGGACTGTAGCCTGCCAGCTATGCTGTTCATGGGATTCTCCAGGCATGAGTATTCAAGTGGGTTGCCATTTCCTTCTCCAGGGCAATCTTCTCGACCCAGGGATTGAACCCAACTCTCCTGACTGCAGGCAGATTCTTTACCATCTGAGCCGCCAGGAAAGCCCTTGCAATTATAAGGCATCCTAATGATCAAAATCATTTCTTTATGACCATTTGAATTTGCCAGAAATTGATATTCCTGAGAAAAATGAATTTCTTCTCTAGTCAAAAATCCATTCCATTCCCTTCCCCAAATTTAACCAAAATGAATATTTTTACTTAAAAAAAACTTTAATTTTTCTTGTTTTACTGCTCTTAAGGGTTTGCTTTTTAATGTCATGTGGGAAGTTAAGTTTGAATATGATCTTAAGGATACTTTAAGATAATAGTAAAAGAAAACTTCCAGTCAATATTACATTGCTCAAGAGAATTCCCTAGTGGTCCAGTGGTTAGGACTCTGACCTTCCACTACAGGGGCCATAGGTTGGATCCCTGGTCAGGGAACTAAGATCCTACATCCTCATCCAAAAAAAAGGTTACATTGCTCACTAACTGAATTCAATGAAAATCAATTTGAGTTAACAGAAACTGAAAGGATACAGCTTGATAGAAAGTACGTCTGGTTTTTTAATTTTATCTTGCACACCCATCTCTTCCAGCCAGGAAAAACTTTCTTCTTCATCCTCATCACTGACGGCTTGCTCCCTAGGACATTGCTACAGTTAGTTAGGGTTCACATTTCATTAAGCTGTTTCCTCTACACTGAATCCGTAAGTCACACGGATGATGTAAAAGGTTATCTTAATCACATACTCCCCATGTTGCAAGCCTGTTCCAGACGCCTTCCTCTTCTCGGGGCCATTTTCTTTTATTAAAGGCAGAGAAAACTCAATACCTACATGAGAAAAGAAAAATGTAACTGTGTTTTATTTAATATACTCTGAAAGAATTAAGAGTCTTGTTGACTTGTAGAGACTATTTGAAAATGAGTTTCTACACTTGATCATTAAAGCAGTATTTTCCATGCTTTCTTGACAGCAGCTCACAATACCCACGTATCTCCTTGAAACAAATGGTTCAGGACAATATATATTCTCACTACATTTGGTAATCTTTCATCGAGTATATATTACTCTATTTCCTTTGTTTAAAAAGTGAATAAGTCCACTGAACAAACTTCATGATCTACTAATTGTTGACAAAGTTTATAAATCAAGTTATTAGAAGAGTGTAGAAAATTTGTACTATAAAAGAAATTCTACAGGAGTATATTCAGATTGGGACTTTCCGCCTGACATATGTTTAGAGACTAGAAAGGGAATGTAACATAAAGCTATGTACAATGGATAACTTAATTAAATGCTAAGAAAAAAAAAACAAAATGAAGAAATGAAGTAATTTTTAAAGTAACAAGATAAAAGTTGTAGAAGACAATTCAACTGTTAGAAGACAGTTCAAATTTTAACTTTTAAGGCGTTTACAGTTTGGTATTCTCACTTTAAAGGTATAGTTTTACCTTCGTTTTTCATAGCTTCTCTTATACCTCTAGTTGTAGGAGATATGAGAGCTGTGATGACATCATCTCCTGCTAATCCTGCTGCACGGAACAGGATGGTAAACTGATAGGTACAAAGGTAGAAATAGGGGCAAAGTTTTGTCTTCAGCAGGTTATATAGAGAAGTGAAGCTCACAGACCTATGAAGAAAAATATTTTTCTTTAGGAATTATTAAAATGTCAAGTCAATGTTGAAAAATTCTATATCACTTGATCCTCACCTGATTTTAAACACAATTATTACAGGTAATGGTCTGAAGTTTTCCCATGACACAGAACTTGGCTTTTTTTTTTTTTCTTTAATTTTTATTTTTTAGTTTGTTTTGCTTTACAATACTGTATTCGTTTTGCTACACATCGACATGAATCAGCCACGAGTGTACATGAACTCCCAATCCCGACCCCCACCTCCCCTCTCCCGCCCCACACTATCTCTCTGGATTATCCCCATGCATCAGTCCCAAGCATCCTGCATCCTGCATCAAACCTGGACTGGCGATTCGTTTCACTTATGATATCACACATGTTACACTGCCACTCTGCCATCCATCCCACCCTCTCCCTCTCCCACAGAGTCCAAAAGGCCGTTCTATACATCTGTGTCTCTTTGCTGTCTTGCGTACAGGTTTATCATTATCATCATTCTAAATTCCATATATATGTGTAAGTATACTGTATTGGTGTTTTTCTTTCTGGCTTACTTCGGCTCCAGCGTCATCCACCTCATTAGAACTGAGAACTTGGCTTTTTAAAGGATGAAATTGGTCACGGGACTCACTGATGAATTCTAAATACTTCAACAAGTAGCGTTTAACATTTAAATGCTTGCCATTTTTTCTTTAGACAAAGCAGTTGATATCAAGCTGCTGACTTTTAATAAGCAGTTTCTACTGATGAGAAGGGACACAGCCATTAAGAAGAAGTAATACTAAAGAATTATGTCTCTGTATAGTCATCAAACACTTATATACATTCTATAACTACATAAAGAGAATACGAGCTGGGAATCTCCTGTCAGCCTAGTGGTTAGTACTCCTGGCTTCCACTGCAGGGTTGCATGGGTTCTAACCCTGGTTGGGGAACTAAGATCCCACAAGCTTTGTAATGCAGCCAGAGGGGGAAAAAAAAATGGAGTGAATAAGAGCTAAACAAGTAAACCATTTGAGAAAAAAAAATTTTGGCAGTGAGTGGCCTGCACCATACAAAATGCAGGATCTCAGTTCCCTAAGCAGGACTGAACTCGGGCTGCGAGCCCTAACCAGTGGACCACCAGGGAACTCCCCAAAAGTCAACAATTTAAATCAGTTTAAATTGGTAGTCATGGCTGTGGTTTGCTAAGTCATGTCCGACTCCTTGTGACCCCATGGACTATGCATGCCAGGGTGCCCTGTACTTCACTATCTTCGGGAGTTTACTCAAATTCACATTCATTGAGTCAGTGATGCTATCTAACCAATTCATCCTCTGCTGCTCCTTTCTTATGCCTTCAGTCTTTTGCAGCATCAAGGTCTTTGCCAATGAGCCAGCTCTTAGCATCAGATGGCCGAAGTATTGGAGCTTCAAGCATCAGTCCTTCCAATGAATATTCAGGGTTGATTTCCTTTAGGATGGACTGGCTTGATCTCCGTGCTGTTCAACAGACTCTTAAGAGTCTTCTCCAGTAGTTAATCAGTAACATTTTAATAAAATAATTCAGAAGGACAGAGAAATCCATCTACTCATGTCCCAATACACATCATAAATATGGAAAGAATACTGCTAAAGTGAAAATTCACTACAGATTCACAAATTTTTATTCATCCTACCAGTCACTCATTAACACGTGCTGCAGGGTTTCATCATTTGACCATGGAGTTGTCTTTCCAGCCGTTTTCCTGTCAGCTCCAATACGAGGGAACAATGGCAGCCAAGACAAGGCAGGGTGGAGCCAGTAGATGAGGCTCTGCTGGAAAGCACAGCGGAGCTCAGTGCAGAGTTTGGGATCCTAAAATCCAAAGATGATATTGGACAGTTTTTGCCCCATTAGAAACACATAATTTAATTAAAAAGACATTGAATATACCAAACATTTATTCTTCTGTAACAATGTGTTAACAACAGTTACAGAGGCTAAAGTGTAGTTTATTATTGTTCGGGAAAACCTTCCTTGCCAGCAACTGCAGTCTGCTAACCCACATCAGAAAGGACACCTTGGACACAGAGAGGAACATTTGCCTGTCTCCACCATCCTTGAGAACAACGATGATCATTTTTTTACCACCAGGGCAGGGGTGCTTGTGTGTAGGTAACACTGTATTAAACTCCTTTGCCTCAAAACTCTTTCAAAAGTAGCCAATAAAAACAGATAGTCCCAATCACAAATCACCAGGATCTATTGATTAAAAAAGAGGTAACCAAGATAATCTCTTTTAACCTAGTTTGAGTTGAGCTGCTTGAAAGTAATGGTAATTACATTTTTGAAAACCTCTCTAGAACTCATTAACTCTACTAAATTTACAACAGACTGTTGCCCAAGTGGGTAAGAGCACATTTAAAAAACGCAGTATACAGTATATGAGGAAACCAGTAAAATCTCTTTGCAATCCTACTCCTAAATTGCTTTTCATTTCCTTCTATTTTTTTTTTCCACAAAAGGCCTTAAAAAGAATTGTTTAAAAAGAATAGTTTAGTTCAAACAATTCTTGCCTGCAACAATGAGTAATTCTCAGGACAGATCTATAAATTTAACAGTTACTCAGTATGATTTTAAAAAGTATATGAATGAGGCATTTGGAAAATAAAATAATTTCTCACTTCACTGGTCTTAAATGTCCAAAGAAAAACTTAATGGAAGGAAATATCGCTGACAGTTTGCAGAGAAGTACTTTTTATACTTCATTTGTTATTGTAAAGCATAGCTATTTTCTCACAGGATTACCTGTATACTTTGAGGCAAAGTAACTTCTGTTGCCCTGCAATGCTGGATGATACCTTGAGCCTCTTCCTGGGCTTTCAAATGATCTGCCCAGGTAAAGGGTTGAGAAGAGGTGAAAAGGAGTCGTGTTTTAATGCTCCAGTCCACAGGTAACTCAGTACTTTCTGAGGGTGGAATATCAGATTCGGAGAATGATACATGAGGAGTCTTTTAGAAAACAAAGAACACAAAAATTAGTAGAGTACTAAGGAAAAAACCCTTCAATCTACAGGAGTCATCCATGAAACATGCTCATGATTACTGAAATCTCAAAATGTCATGAACTATAATAAATAACACTGGAAACTAATTACACACTGAGAAAACATCCAGAAAGAGCTATACTAAATCATTAGCAGTGATGTTACCTCTGGAAAGTGGGAATTTGTTGTTGTTGGGGGTGGTGGTAGTGTTGGAAAGGCAGTTTTCACCTTTTATTATAGTTCTACATAGTTTAGTCACAAAAGAAATACTATTTTCATGATCATAATTTTTAAAAATCTGCTATTGATACTGCTGTCAAAACATAAATCTTCCAAGCATTTTCAGCTTCCCAAACTCTGGAGCCAGGGCTAAGCTGCTTCTTGCAGGGAGTCTGGCCTCTGATCAGCCTCTCAGGCTGGTTGAAGAAGCGTCCGCTGCCTCAAACATTTCCCCCAAACTGTCTGCTGTCCAGTCACTGTTCTCCACATTAAAACGACTCTTTTAAGTGATGCTATTTAAAAATAATAGGGAAGGGGGGGGATCCATTTCCAACCGACCTGAAGGCCATTTACTTGCAAGGAAGGGAGACTGGGTCTTGGGGGAACTCTTCTAGCCTGCTCTCCTCTGGACAAACCATCACCAAGGAAGTAGCTGAGGAATCGAGTGAGAGCAGCGTGTGGTGTTGAGGGGGTAGGACGGAGGTTCAGTGATATGCCACCAGCTGTGGAACTCATCTGGGGACTTGGTTTGAAGATTCAGGGTGGGATAAGCCTGGAGGCACTGGTTCTGAGTGATGCGTTGGACTTGTCACTACCTATGAAAAAGAAACCTCACCTCTACATCTGCTTTAGCACTGGTGCCATGATAAACTATTACTACCACATACAAAGTCCTTTATCAAGGCTGATGCTGGCGGTCCTTTCAAGTCTAGTAGAAATGATCACACAGGGCTCTCTGGTAAACAATTTCCCAAGTAAAACGCTTCTCAGCAGTCTGAATTTATAAAAACATACACTCTAATGACGTTTCAAAAGTATTACCTGGTGTAATTCTGTAATGGCTGTTCTTTCAGGAAACTTCTCTTCCCAGAGCAAATCATTTTCTTGATTAGAATCTAAAAACTGAGGTGAAAAAAATGGTCCTTTTAAATTCTAAATGATGCTGGAGTTCGCTTTAAACCTGAAGAACTTCACCTAGCATACAAGTTTCTCGATAAGCTCAGGAATTCACAGGAGCCCAAATCAGAGTGTCACTTCAGCTTTGTGTCTGAACTTTAAACATCAAAATGCACGGGGAAGAAGGCAGGTGGTCTGCACAACTGATAACTCAATAATCTCAACTCAAAAGATCCAAAAGGTTTTGGAGTAAGACAAATCATTCATGGGGTAAATTCTGAACCCCTTATCAATCTTCACCATTCCTCCAAATCCAGAATAATTTGGAAGGCGAGAGAAGGGACGCACTGAATGCCGCAGGAAAGAGGGTCCTGTATTCTTCCCCTCAAATGGGGGCCTTCCCCGGGTGGCTCCAGGACGACTCGGAGCCACCCGCCTACTGACCTCTCATCTTTTTTATACGACGGCGGCCGCCTAGGCTCCGCAGGCCGGGCACCGGAGGGAGCGCGGGAGATGCAGGGTCCGCTCCTCGGTACTGGCCAGCCCCGCACGCCCCACGGCCGCTCGCGGAGGGACTTCACGCCGCCCGCCACCTCCGGGCACCCTGAGGCCGCAGGCGACTTCAACTCGGTGCCCATTTCCCTCCCGGGACACGAGAACCCGCCAGCCCTACTTCAGGCCGAATTGCCCCCCGGACTGTTACGAGAGCCCCCTCGGCTCCCAGGCGCGGGACACTCACCGGGCCCGGCGCCTCCTGCTGGCCGCGGGGCGGGCCCTCGGGAGGCTCGGAGGCGGCCCGCGGCTGGTTGTCCAGGCGGGCGAAGGGGTTCCTTCGGGCCCCTGCCGGGCCGCCGCCGCCTCTGCCCGCCGCCGGGAACGGGCGGAGGGGCAGCCCAGCTGCTCGGGCGGCGCGGCGGGTCGCCGGCTCGGGCCGCTCCGCGGGCGACGAGGCGGCGCCGAGGCTCCGACCCCTTTTCCGTCGCAGCCGCAGTGTCTCGGGCGGCCTTTTGAAACTGGGCGAGTAGCCGGGCACAGACACGGCCATAACGCGCGGCGGAGGCCGAGGGGGCCGGCCCGGCAGGCGCTTCCCGCGCGCCCGGGCTCCGCCTCCGCCGTGACCCCGCCCCCGAGCCGCTCACGGCGCGTGCGCGATGAGGCCCCCCGCGGCCCCGTCCCCGAGCCTCTCACGGCGCCTGTGTGGCGGGACGTAAGCGTGGACCCGCCCCCGCCGTGTTCCTCCCGCGGCGGGAGACGCGTTCCCCGGGCGCGCCAGTCTGACATCCCGGGGCTAGGTGTTTAGGAAGCGCGCCGGGAGAGCCGAGTGCTGTTTAAATCCGCGGCGAGGCGCCAGGAAGAAGGGAAACGTCACACTTGAGCTGCCGCTTCGGTAAGCTCCCGGAGCTCAGTGGCGACGTCCAGGCTGCAGAGGGGCCTGGGCCTCCCCTCCCGACCCCCCAAAGCAGCCCCAGCCGGCATCGCCGCTGCAGCCATTCACGCAAACACTGCAGAGGTCCCGGGCGCGTTAGTGTTGCTCTCGTTCCATCCTGAGGAAACCCTGGAGTGAATGAATACTTGAAGTAAAAAAAAAATTTAGTTTCTCTTGGCTAGATCCTTTGATACTTGAAAATGTATTCCAAGTATTAAATTACGACAGCAAAGGATGTTTAAAGAAGGTAAGTATTGAGAAAGGAGCTGATCAGAAAAGTATTTTGACATAGCAAGACTCCCAACAGCTTTGTCGACACAGTGTGGATTCCGATGACAATTTTTCTTCATGTAAACAATTTATAAGAGGCAAATATATAGGGACAGTAATTTAAAAGGCTCTCAGAATATTCCCTTTAGATGTTAAATTTTACAACTGTCTCGACCGTCTGTACGATAATTTTTTTCAGATACTTTTCAAATACTTCAAATAAATGAACATCTTGTTTTGGCAGGAAAATATTTTTAAAAACACAAAACTTGCTTTTAGGTTCCTTGACTTTTATGAACAATTTCCAAGGAAGCTCTGGCTTCAAATAGTGGAACTGGTTCATCCAATTGAGGTCTGAGAGAGAACATTAAAAATGAACAACTTGCTTCTTTCTTCCTTGATTTTTCTGAATAACTTCCATGGTAACTTTTGCCTCGTATAGTGGAATGGGTTCATCCAACTGAGGTCTGAGGAAAAATGAAATTATTAGAGATGTCTAGTTAAGGATGAGCAGAGTACACAGCAGGGTAGTTGACAATTGCTGTAGTTCAACTCTATTACTTTAAATAAAATTTGTCCATTAATATTTCCACTATTAAAAGTGGTTAGATTTTGAAAGGGAAAATACCCATTCTCTCCATTCCCTTTTTAAATTCCTCTTTTTTGATAAACAGATTCAGCTGCAAAAAAATTGTACTTTTCCCTCTTGTCTACCTGTGGGTTATTTCAAATTGCTTTGGGGGGGGGTGATGTGGATAAGCGAAGGGGCTGATACAGTATGGAATGCAGTAAAGAAAACTCATGAATCACTTATATCTTAGGGAGTAATTACTTAATGGTGTATCACAGGATACACTTTAGAAATATTAAACAACAGCTGTTTAAGCAAAATGTAACAAATGTACTGAGAAAGCTGAAACAAAATGGGAATGCCCATTTTATCTCTTGGAGAATAGAAAAATAAGAACAATGATTTGGTTGTTTAGCATACCTAAAAACACCAGTTGATAACTTCTCCATCACGTCTTTTAAGATACGTAGCTGGGAAAGACTGTTAAGGTGACAATGCAAAGGAGCAAATAAAACTATCTGATAAGCAGAGGATGCTAGGCAGGCCACCTATTTCTGTAACAAATTATGTAAGCTGTCCAAGTCTACCTCTAAACCAGGAAAATGGGGGAAGTGATTTGAGAGAGACAGTGACATAGTAGAGCATAAAACTTCAAAGGACAAGTGATGAAAGAAGCCTAATGTTTCTCCTTCAGTAACGACTAGTGTTATCCCAAGTGGACGAATAGAATGGGTCAGGGTTTCATCTTAGTGCTACATATGGTATTTTTAGTTAAAAATTTTAGCACTTATACATTTCTTACTTTAGGTGCACATTTATTAAGCTAGGTGATAATATGATATATATGCAAGAAAGTTAATAATCTGTCTAATATATGCAAATAAGAATAAACAGTATAAAATTTAAAACTCTAGTCATTTAATTGAAATAATATTAGAGCTGAGAGCCTATATGCTTCAGTCGTGTCTGACTCTGTGCGACCCCATAGACAGCAGCCCACCAGGCTCCCCCGTCCTTGGGGTTCTCCAGGCAAGAACACTGGATGGAGTGGGTTGCCATTTCCTTCTCCAGTGCAGGAAAGTGAAAAGTGAAAGTGAAGTCTCTCAGTCGTGTCCACTCCTAGTGACCCCATGGACTGCAGCCTAACAGGCTCCTCCATGCATGGGATTTTCCAGGCAAGAGTACTGGAGTGGGGTGTTATCGCCTAACTGATAGTACAGGAGAATTATTTATGATGTATAATCACACAATTGGAAGGCTATCTCTATATAAATCATAAGCATCAACTGGCTCACGTGTGATGCAATTGAGGGGGGTTTGCACAAGTGAGGACTAAAGTTTGATTCAGGACTTTAGGAAATGTAAGGGAGAAATAGAAACATAAGCTGCTTTAAAAGATATTTTTAAAAGGACCTAAAGAATACTGATTCACTCTTTGTTACTGCAAATTCACTTTCTTCTGTTAATGAAATTGCCAAAGAGAGTGTGTGTGTGTGTATATAAATATGTATTTCTGGTTTTTGAAAATTTAACATTTCTTATAAACATGTCATATTTCACCTTGGTCCATGGGTTTGTCAGATAGGTTAAAATCTTACGGTGTGGGGGAAAGGAGAGCAGTTGAGAAAATTAAGTAATGCAGGCAGAGACAGCCAGCCTGCCTTCAGACATGTAAGATTCAAAACATGCTAACTTGTATTACTTTTAATACAGTGTCTCTATAATTAACATCCCATGGTATTCTTGAGAATTACAATGTTATTGCACATTTCATTATTTAAAGCTGAAAGTTAAATAATTCTTTTAGAGAGTTAAAAATTGTTTATTCCAAATTTAATAGGAAAATATTTAATCAAAAATACTTTAAACACACACATTCACTACATTAAGGGGATGTTCTGGTTTTGAAATGAACTCTTTAACTCAAAATATGCAATATACTAATTAAATACTACTATTTGAAGGCTCTGAAATAAGCTTGCCATAGATCTTAGGGGAGGCTGGCCTTGTACATAGCACGCATATGCAACAATGCGCGTTTGATAAAAATAATGATATTCAGTGAGACATGTAAGTCTCTTCATGCACAATTATACTCCATCAGTAATGAGAATGTATTAATATTTATCCAATATATTAATATTAAAAATTTTACCAGGTACAGCTGCCTTTAAGACAGGCATCTCAGAAACAAAATGTTTATTCTTAAACTGACCCCGCTCTAAAGAGGTTTGGACCTTTCTTTCAGAACTGCTTTCAGAGTCTCAAGAAAACTTGATTACTTTTACTAAAATGGAATGATTCGATTTTACACTTGATTTGTTACTGAATCACTTCCATTAAAAATTATCAATCCATCTTTCTTTGATAAAGATTTCCTAGCACTAATATTCTAAAAACACCCCCTCAACTCTTTAACATAGGTGAATATTCTAAAATGTTTTGCGCAGTGGTGCTGCCATAGGAGTACAGATGTAGTCTCTTAAGGTGACCTCTGATTTTCTTGAGACCAGATTAAAATGAAGTAAATTTTTCCATGTCTCCTATAGTTTGATTTGGGTGCTTCCTGTCCTGGCACTTGCCAGCTGCAACACAAGCGTGTATTAACCTTTTATCCTTCTGTTTCTTTACTTGTGACAGAGGGATCATAATAATACTTAAATTTCACACGGTTGTTTTCTTATTTAAATAAGTACCTATAACACACTTGGAACTAGCTATTACCATTATTAAAGAATTTAATGATGAGAATACAAGGTACATTTCAAGCCAGAAATTCAAATCCGTAGGAAAAAGGATATAAAGATACTTTCCCTGTTGTACATTTGACAGATTCCAAACTTCATCATTAAGGAAAGCCACTGCTGCTCCCTTGAGGAAAAGGCAATGACTATCTGGAGGATCCAGCTTGGATAAAATGCACAAAGAATGCTCAGTTACTGTGAGTTTAATAGCAGGAGAATGATTGGTATCTTAGGTCAGAAAAATTATTACACAAAGTAATACCCAAATCGCAAGTAATCGGCACAGGGACTTTAGTAACAGTGTGTACACTGTAATGTTTTCTTTTCTAATTCATTGTCCAAAATTATGAAACAGCAAGGTCAAAATGCAAGGCCAATCCAGAGGCGATAAAGTGGTATTAGGGTGTCTGTGTGTATGTGATTTCTAGCTGCTACTCACCAGTGTGTGTGTGTGCGTGTGTGTGTGATTTCTAGCTGCTACTCACCAGTGTGTGTGTGTGTGTGTGTGTGTGTGAGATTTCTAGCTGCTACTCACCTGTGTGTGTGTGTGATTTCTAGCTGCTACTCACCTGTGTGTGTGTGTGTGTGTGTGTGAGAGAGAGATTTCTAGCTGCTACTCACCAGTGTGTGTGTGTGTGTGAGAGAGAGAATTCTAGCTGCTACTCACTTGTTGTGATTTCTAACTGCTACTAACTAGTGTGTATGTATGTGTGTGTGTGTGTGAGATTTCTAGCTGCTACTCACCAGTGTGTGTGTGTGTGTGTGTGTGTGTGAGAGAGATTTCTAGCTGCTACTCACCTGTGTGTGTGAGAGAGAGATTTCTAGCTGCTATTCACCAGTGTGTGAGTGTGTCTGTGTGAGATTTCTAGCTGCTACTCACCAGTGTGTGTGTGTGTGTGTGTGTGTGTGTGAGATTTCTAGCTGCTACTCACCAGTGTGTGTGTGTGTGTGTGTGTGTGTGTGAGATTTCTAGCTACTACTCACCAGTCGTTTTCATGAGGATAGAAAATCATCAAAGACTGGAACATGAGAATTCTGGTATGTGAATATCACCATAATAAAAATCCCTGAATTTTGCTGAGAAATGTTAAACTGGAAGAAATGTAAAAATGGAAGACTACACACACACACACACACACAGTAAATTCTAATTTGAATAATTAAGAGATTGTCATTTTATATAGTAATATTTTGCTAAGTATATTTCAACATGAATGTTTGTTACTAGGGAAAAAAATCTTATTTGAAATACTATTAAAAAATTTAGAAGTCATTATTTCCAAACCACTAAATAAAAGTTAAATGAACTCTGCTATATTTCAACTATATTTCAACATTCTGGCCAACAGCTAAAGTTAAAAAAAAATAAAAGCTATATTACTTTAAAAATAGAAAATAATTAAAAATTTATACAAATTTAGCCACACCGTGCTAAAAGACTTGGCATTATTCTTTGTTAATTATATCCTATTGGTGGAATAGTAATGCTTTATTGTTTCTGATAATACCTGCAGGTTTTCTTCTGTTGTTACCCAGTGGCCTCCAACACCAAGAAGGGTGATGATATCATGTTTATGTGGTAGTAGTTGTAATTTTTCAGCTGGTTCGTCATCTTTATTATATAACCTCACTTACAGAAGAATTGTTTAAAAAGAAAGAGAGGGAGAGAACGTATTTTTTATAGTAATCTGATAAAATTTATTCTTCAAACTAGTTCTGTTTACTTTTAATGTAACAAGGAAGCATTTTTCTTAGAACAAGGTAACATATGATGTATTCAGACACCTTAAAATGCACTTTTGCATTAAAACTTCATAAAATTTACTTTAGATTTAATTATAAATGAGATAACTAAAGATAAAACGTCTCTTTCAATTTGAAAATCAGACAAGATAACACACACACCACTAAGTCTGACCGTTTCAATGGTACCATTGATAGCTTAATACTCTGGGGAAGGCTGACTCCTAAGTAAGGAACTCATAGATTCAAGAATGTCCTACTTTGACGTAATAATCTCCTACTTATTGAAATGTCCATTTGAAAAGTTAATGAACTATACATTCACTTCCACTGAAAGATTTTTCTGAGTTAATTTCAAATATTGAAAATGCTGGCTAAAAGAAACAGCTATGGCCATAGCTCCATTTGTTATGATAGTTAGTTAGTTAAGTCGCTCAGTCGTGTCCAACTCTTTGCGACTCCATGGACTGTAGCCCACCAGGCTCCTCTGTCCATGGGATTCTCCAGGCAAGAATACTGGAGTGGGTTGCCATTTCCTTCTCCAGGGGATCTTCCCAACCCAGGGATCGAACCCAGGTCTCCCGCATTAGAGGCAGACACTTTAACCTCTTAGCCACCAGGGTCTTAGAAGGTAAATTCTAACAAAATATAAATAGAATCCCTTGGCAGGCTTGTGAAACCTATTCTTAAGGTGCAGTGGCACTACCTAAGTGTGTAGAGATTTGGTGTTAAATAGCTATTGGTTAAACTACAAAAGTTCAAGGAAGGTAAAATGCAAAAAAATTCTCTGCATTTTCCAAAAAGGGACTGTAGAGGCTCACCATCCTACAGAGGGCAGCCATACATAGCAGAAACAAGTGACTGACTGAGACCTGAACTAATCCAAGGACCTCTGAACCCATGAAGAATCCGCCTGCCAATGCAGGAGACGCAGGTTCAGTCCCTGGGTCAGGAAAAGCCCTCTGGCAGATACAATCCACTCCAGTATTTCTGCCTGGAAAATACCATGGACAGAAGAGCGTGGCGGGCTGCTGCTCACAAGGAGTCGGACATGACTGAGTGACAGCACAGCCACCACAAGCACCACCATGGAGGCCCCAGGCTTCTTATAGACAGACTTAAATTCCCATGCCTAGACTTCAGAGGCTTCCCAGGCAGCACCTTCGGTAAAGAAGTGAAAGTGAAAGTCACTCAGTCTCTTTGAGACCCCATGGACTACACAGTCCATGGAATTCTCCAGGCCAGCATACTGGAGTGGGCAGCCGTTCTCTTCTCCAGAGGATCTTCCCAACCCAGGGATTGAACCCAAGTTTCCTGCATTGCAGGTGGATTCTTCACCGACTGAACCACCAGGGAAGCCCCCAGTAGTAAAGAACCAGCCTGCTAATGCAGGAGACGTGAGACAAGGGTTCAGTCCCCGAGTTGGGAAGATCCTGTGGAGGAGGGCATAGGAACTCACTTCAGTATTCCTGCCTGGACAGAGGAGCTTGGTGGGCCATAGCCCATAGGGTTGCTTCAGTCATGACTGAAGCAACTAAGCACGCATGCATACTTTTTTAAAAGGTAAGCATGTTCTCTCTTCTGACAGTGCTTAAAATGGGAATAAAATGAGGCTCCAATTCAAAAAGTTAAAAAAAACCTCTCGACCTCAACTTAATAAATATGTAAGTAATTATTTCCTGGTTCTGTTTTTTCCCAGAAATTTACGCATCACAATAAAAAAATGACAGAGACTCCTGATTTAGTAAAGTGCCCACCTCCAGCATCTAGGACAATGTCCACTCCGAGACCACCTGTTTCTTCTAAACAGCTTTCAGCCACATGGGCTTTCCCATTAGACACATCGATCACTCGAGCTGCAAAGGACAGGAAGTCAGGCGATTGTACTGTTCTCCATGTGATCAACCCAGCTCCCAGAGGAAGAGCAAGAAAAGCAAATAAATTTCTCGTCTCTGAAATGAATTAAGTGGTTGAAGCAGTTATTGAATCTGAATATCCTGTTTTTCACTCATCTACCCCAGTGTTGGTAAGGATGAATTTAAATGAAGAAACTGGTATAGTCAATAAATTAAAATATGAGCATTCTATAGATAACATATTCCAAGGTTGATCTGTTGACACACAGGACTAAAGGGCGTTTTGCCAGAACTGAGACTCTCTAAACCACAAATGTACCTATATAGATATGAACTGAAAGAGTAAACAATTTCTTAAGAATGTTCAGATTTAATAGAGTTCAGAGCTCAAAAGTACAAAGATCTATTCTGGATTTTGGTACTTCTCTACTAGAGGCAGTTTTATCCTTTCTCAGTCACAGAAATCGCAACCCATACCGGCATCCCCTGACTTGCCCTCCAAAACAAAACAAAACAAAAATTCCTGAAGGTGAAAAAACAAAACAGGATTATTCTAAGCAGAGTTAGTGAAAATAAAACTAAATTTAACTGGTTGTTTTAAAGTACTATATTAAGAGAACAAGCCAATGAGAACTAAAAGATCTCAGAATTTGGGGACTTCCCTGGTGGTTCAGTGGCTAGTCTACTGCTCCCAAAGCAGGGAGACCAGGTTCAATCCCTGGTCAGGGATCTACTTAGATCCCACATGCTACAACTAAGAGCTGATGCAACCAAATATAATAAATGTTTTTTTTAAAACCTCAGAATTTGAATTGGAAAATGAAGATACATCTATTTTATTTTTGTATCTTTGAATACCTTCTCATTTCAGAGAATTCTGCTCAGAGCTGCTCAGATTTGAGGTGTAGTCAGTCCAGTACTGACTGAAGTCTTAGGGGTGGGCGTGGGGAGACCAAAGGGAAGGGCAGGGCTAACCAAGAGGAAACTGCTCCTTGTCCGCAGTACTATTTATGCTCCTCCCCTCCATTTTCAATCTCTTCTTTTTTTCCTTTTTTTTTAATCTCCCTCCTTTCTCAATGCCGGTTTCAACCTTCTTTCTATTTCTTGGTTATCTGCCAAAAGCATAACATAACCATGGAAATAACCCAACCATAGAAATACCCTGGCTTTACTGTTAAGACAGGCCTGGTTCAAATCCCATTCCATGCCTAGTGGTACACACCCTGGCACATCCTTGGACAAACTAAATTCTGAGGTGCTGTTTCCCGGTTACTAGACACAGGGTTGTTGAGGATTTAAGGAACTATCATTCATATTAACACCCAGTGAATCTTACTTTCCTTCCTGCAGGCCCTTACACTCTGCTCTTTTCATCTGTTAATCTCCAACGTTAATTCTGTTAACTCCAGTCTACTAAATTCCATTCCCATCTCTATTCTATTTTGTCAATCTCTATTTTCTTTCTCTTTCCCATGTTCATTGCTTTTGGGATAGGTTCAGTCCTTTCAAGAGCTCCCCAGCTGATGACATATCCTGTTTATCCTAAACTATATGTGACCTGGGTTTCTGTTTAACTGGCTCATCTCCCATCCCAGTGAATCACAGGAAACAGGCAACTTTAGGGACATTTGTTGTTCCGTCGCTAAGTAGTATCCAACTCTTTGCAACCCCACGAACTGCAGCATGCCAGGCTTCCCTATCCTTTACCATCTCCCGGAGTTTCCTTAAACTCATGTCCATTGAGTTGGTGATGCCATCCAACCATCTCATTCTCTGTGGGCCCCTTTAGGTACGTATCACCGGGTAAAAGAGGTTGAGGAACAAGAAGTGATACAAAAATATGACTTATTGACTAAAAAAATTAAAGAGGTATCAGGTGTTTCTGAACTGTGTCAAAGTTCACCTAACTCAAACTTGACTAAGTTGATAACAACGGGGCAAAGAAGAAAAAACTCTGAAAAATAACTGGGACTTCCCTAGGGGTCTACTGCTCGCACAGCAGAGGGGCGTGGGTCCTCTCCCTGGGGAACTAAGATCCACGTGCCACACTGAGTGGCCAAAAGAAAACAACAACAAAAAAACCCAAATAATTACCATGTAAACTTACGTAACCCTGGATTTAGCACAGGAACTAAGTGCATTTTAAAAATGACACGCATTTGGCATTTTGCAGTTTGTTTTAAAGTGGAGTTTTCAAGGTGATATGATATCTCTTCAAATTTTTATGTATAAAGTCTGTGTTGAGTACTATTACTCACCTATAGGAGGCCTAAATCTTTCAAGAAACTGCTTGTCTTCCAGGCTGCAGGCTGTTGAGATCACTTTGGCTCCTCTGTGGTGTGCTAGCTGAATGGCTATTGTACCGAGTGTCTGTGTGGGGGAAACACAATGGGGTTTCAGACAGAGGGCGGGGGCTGTGTCTTAATTCATCTGCTAGGTTGTTTTTTTTAATAAAGAGCAACAGTTTAGTTCTACTTCAGTATATTTTAAAATCTTGTCTGATACAAAAAAAAAAAATAGGACAAGCTTATTAGAAAGGGAAACACTGATAGACTCTGCCTCAAGGAAAAGCTGTGTGTGTTACAGGCTCCCAGCCAGTCTGACTGTAGCACATAACCTCATGGACAGAGGCAGGCTGAATTCAGTACATGGCCTTGGAAAGAGAAAAATGGGCCATTAAGGCCCTGGTCAGCATAATGTACTAAGCTAATTATATGGTACATATACAAGTCCAGCAACCTCTCTTTGAAAATCAAAGCACTTCAAAAGTTCCATCCTTCTGCTGACCTGTGGGTAAGTTCAGGGAAATAACTACTATCTTGATGTTGGACACAGGGCAGAAGCCAACAAAGACTGTGCCTTTTTTTTTTTTAAAGAAAAATCATTTTCGTCAACAGATATAAAATCTAACATTTTTAGATTTTTATGTAATCTTTTAGTGTCTTCATATTTTGATGTTTACATATCATGTATAAACATGATGTTTATATATCACTACATATATGTAATATGTTTAATACAGTTTTGATCTTGTGTGATATCTATAAATGAAACACCTTAATCACATAAGTGTAATTATGAGGGATATGATACAAAATAGGTAGGGAGACCTGGGGTCTGGCTTCAAAGACTAGGAGCTATTTCAAGTTTTGTGTAACAGGCATGAATAAAAATGGCTTGACTGCTTTTTTAAAGTACTAGCAGTTCAAAGTAGTAAGAAACTAAACACTTTTATCATCTATTGATAAAAGCTGCTTATTTTAGAAAATGGGAGCTTGGTATAGGAAATCAGTAAATAAGTTAACAGGCAATACAATGTACTAGTAAGTGGATGGCCCATTTCTCAATTTCCTAAGTTTATCCCATTTTGTTCTTTTTAAAAAAATTTTATTTAATTGGAGGCTCATTACTTTACAGTATTGTAGTGGTTTTTGCCATACATTGACATGATGGTCTGTTTTTTAACAAAACTATTAGCACCTACACTTGCTCCGTCCATTATCAGTACGGATTTTCCAGGCGAGAGATGAGAAAGATAATGCAGGGCTGTATAGGCTCGTAATCCATCCCGGATGGTTCCAGCAGCTTCTGTCCACGTGACTTTTTCTGGTTTGTGAACTATCACAAAGAACAAGAGGAAACAATCTGTTAACAAAGCCCATTAGATCTGCCTCCTGGATCTGTTTGTGTCCATCTCTGCTGCCACCACGGCCCTGGTCCAAGGCTCTACTTCCAGAATCTTTCACCTCCATTATGCTTTCTCTGCTGCCATTTTTGCCCATGCACACTCCACTGTGAATGCAGGAGTCAGTGTACATTTTTTAAAATGTTTTATGGTTGAAGTAAAACATGCAGAAAACAACATGAAACAAAGTATAGCTGGATGAATAAATACAGAGCAAGTACGCGAGTAACCACCATCCTGGTCGAGAAAGAGAAAACACAGGACAGGAAGAGTTCCTCAGCTGCTGGGGCGTCCTGCCCCACCTCGCTCCTCCACCACACTGAGAATCTCCCTACCTCCACACGTTTCCATCTCCAAGGCCCTGAGAAGGGGAGGGGCTTAGGGAGCCCTGCCTTGTCGTGTACCATCAATAAAAGTACCCTATACCCAGAAAAAAAGAGAAAGAGAACACAGCCCTCATGTTGACAGCCTTGCCTCTCCCACCAAGGGCATTTTTAAAAAACTGAGATATAACTGACATCAGAGATCACAACCATTCTAGTTAACAAACCCAAGTTGTTCAATCGCCAAGTTGTGTCTGACTCTCTGACCCCATGGAATGCAGCACACCAGGCTTCCCTGTCCATCACCAACTCCCAGAGCTTATGCAGACTCATGTCCATCGAGTCAGTAATGCCATCCAACCATCTCATCCTCTGTTGCTCCCTTCTTCTGCCCTCAATCTTTTCCAGCATCAGGCAGGGTCTTTTCCAATGAGTTGGCTCTTTGCTTCAGGTGGTCAAAATATAGGAGCTTCAGCTTCAGCATCAGTCCTTCCAATGAATATTCAGGGTTGATTTCTTTTAGGACTGGCTGGTTTGATCTTCTTGTAGTCCAACACCACAGTTCAAAAGCATTAATTCTTAATTGATCAAAAGCCATCAGTTTGGCATATACATTCCTAAACAATGTAATTTTGTTTTGCCTGTTTTTGAACTTTATCTAAATGGAACTATACTATACACATTTCTATCTTATTTTTTTGCTTATCATTTTCTAAGACATCCTTTTTCGGTACTTGTGGCTATGCATGCTAAGTTGCTTCAGTTGTGTCCAACTCTTTGGGACCCTATGGACTAGCCAGCCAGGCTCCTCTGTTTATGGGATTTTCCAGGCAAGAATACTGGAGTGGGTTGCCATTATCAGGGGATCTTCCTGACCCAGGGATAGAACCTGCATCTCCTGCACTGCAGGCAAATTCTTTACCACTGAGCTGGGGAAACCCCACTAGGCTACAGTGCTTTTCATTTTTGATGTCTTATGGCAACATCTAATTTAATAGAATGAATGGGTTATCCACTCTTGAGTCATTCTGGTTTTCCCCCCACTTTTTAGTAGTTAGGTATTCTTAACTTTTCGGGAGTTAAGCATTCTTAACTAAGAATGCTCATGTATGAAAGTATTCTTGTGCTGGTACACAGGTGTTCTACAGGGTATTTACTGAGGAATGGAATTCTACCTTGGACATCACTGAACACTTCCAAAGTGGCTTATGAATTGACTCTCACAAAGCTGCTGCTTTGACATCCTTGTCAACCCTGGTATTACACATTTTTGCCCATCATATGGGTGTGTCATGGTTTCTTACTGTGATTTTAATTTGCTTTCCCCCACCTACTAATGAAGTTGAGCACCTTTCCGTGTTTGCGGGCCATACAGAATTCCTTTTTAAAAAAACATTTCTTTATCATCTACTCTTGGTTGTGCTGGGTCTTTGGGTTTTCTGTAGCTGTGGCCAGTGGGCTCCTCACTGCGCGGGCCTCTCCTATGGCTGAGCACGGGCTCTGGGGCACTCGGGCTTCAGTGCTTGCAGCATAGGGGCTCAGTAGTTGCGGTTCCTGGGCCCCAGAGCACAAGCTCAATAGTTTTGCACCTGGGCTTAGCTGCTCCTTGGCATGTGAGAGCTTCCCGGACCAAGGATCGAACCCGCACCCCCTGAACTGGCAGGTGAGTTCTTTACCACTGAGCCACCAGGGAAGCCCTAGAATTCCTTTTGTGAGGTGACTGTTCAAGTGTTTTACCAATTTTTATATTGTTGTCTTTTTTTTTATTTATTTGCAGGAAATCATAGTATATTTTAGATAAGTCATTTGCTTACTCACATGTTATAAATATTATTTTCAACTTTATGGCATCTCTTTTCAATCTCTTTAGTGGTGTGTTTGAAATGCAGCAGTGTCAGAATGATCTTTTAAAAACATAAATAACATCCTCACACTTCTTTGCTTAAAATTCATCAATAGTTTTCTACTGTACTTGAAACAAAATGTAAACTACTAATATAGTTTAGGCCATATTAGCTCTATATTTTCTGACCATTCTGGAAAATCCCATGGATGGGAGGAGCATGGTAGGCTGCAGTCCATGGGGTCATTAAGAGTCAAACACGACTGAGCGACTTCACTTTCACTTTTTGTTTTCATGCATTGGAGAAGGAAACGGCAACCCACTGGAGTGTTCTTGCCTGGAGGATCCCAGGGAGGGGGGAGTCTGGTGGGCTGCCGTCTATGGGGGTCACACAGAGTCAGACACAACTGAAGTGACTTGCAACAAAGCTGTTCCTTAATATGTTTAATTATTTAATATTTTGTTTCTATGAATGTGTACACTGAAAGTGATTTTTTCACAGTATAGGTAATCCTTTCTAATTTTACCTGAAATCAAGTGTATAACACTTTCAATAGTCTTTACCCTATGTATTTTTCCTCTTAAGGCAAAAGATTCAGATGGTTTGGACAGTTAGAATTGGCCAACCAGTGCCATCTAGTGGAGATGTAAAGCATCCAAGCACACGATGAAAACGTACAGACAGACAAGCAAGGCATTAAAACAGTAAAACATACTAAGCACCAGGGGATATCTCACACAGTACTTTAATCCTTACAAATTTGAGACAGCAATTTTCCTAATTATAAAATGGCGTTCAGGGTAATAATTTGTCTGATGCCACAAGTTCGAAAGAAAGAAAGAAAGAAATGCAAGTCGCTCAGTCATGTCAGAATCTTTGCAACCCCATGGACTGTAGCCTACCAGGCTCCTCCATCTATGGGATTTTCCAGGCAAGAATACTGGAGTGGGTTGCCATTTCCTTTTCCAGGAGATCTTCCCGACCCAGGGATAGAACCGGGTCTCCCGCATTGTAGGCAGACACTTTATTGTCTGAGCCAACAGGGAAGTCCAAGTTTGAAAGTCTGACTCTAAAGCCCATCTACTCTTAACAGTGCATATTCAGTGTATGTACAACCTGCTTATTGATTATATTCTTTGCAGCCAAAGATGGAGAAGCTCTATACAGTCAACAAAGACAAGACCGGGAGCTGACTGTGGCTCAGATCATGAACTCCTGATTGCCAAATTCAGACTTAAATTGAAGAAAGTGGGCAACACCACTAGACCATTCAGGTATGACCTAAATCAAATCCCTTATGATTATACAGTGGAAGTGAGGAATAGATTTAAGGGTCTAGATCTGACAGAGTTGCGTGCCTGATGAATTATGGAATGAGGTTCGTGACATTGTACAGGAGATAGGGATCAAGACCATCCCCATGGAAAAGAAATGCAAAAAGGCAAAATGGCTGTCTGGGGAGGCCTTACAAATAGCTGTGAAAAGAAGAGAAGCAAAAAGCAAAGGAGAAAAGGAAAGATATAAGCATCTGAATGCAGAGTTCCAAAGAATAGCAAGAAGAGATAAGAAAGCCTTCTTCAGCAATCAATGTAAAGAAATAGAGGAAAAGAACAGAATGGGAAAGACTAGAGATCTCTTCAAGAAAATTAGAGATACCAAGAGAACATTTCATGCAAGGATGGGCTCGATAAAGGACAGAAATGGTCTGGACCTAACAGAAGCAGAAGATATTAAGAAGAGGTGGCAAGAATACACGGAAGAACTGTACAAAAAAGATCTTCATGACCCAGATAATCATGATGATGTGTTGACTAATCTAGAGCCAGACATCTTGGAATGTGAAGTCAAGTGGGCCTTAGAAAGCATCACTACGAACAAAGCTAGTGGAGGTGATGGAATTCCCGTTGAGCTGTTTCAAATCCTGAAAGATGATGCTGTGAAAGTGCTGCACTCAATTTGCCAGCAAATCTGGAAAACTCAGCAGTGGCCACAGGACTGGAAAAGGTCAGTTTTCATCCCAATTCCAAAGAAAGGCAATGCCAAAGAATGCTCAAACTACCGCACAATTGCACTCATCTCACATGCTAGTAAAGTAATGCTCAAAATTCTCCAAGCCAGACTTCAGCAATATGTGAACCGTGAACTCCCTGATGTTCAAGCTGGTTTTAGAAAAGGCAGAGGAACCAGAGATCAAATTGCCAACATCCGCTGGATCATGGAAAAAGCAAGAGAGTTCCAGAAAAACATCTATTTCTGCTTTATTGACTATGCCAAAGCCTTTGACTGTGTGGATCACAATAAACTGTGGAAAATTCTGAAAGAGATGGGAATACCAGACCACCTGACCTGCCTCTTGAGAAATCTGTATGCAGGTCAGGAAGCAACAGTTAGAACTGGACATGGAACAACAGACTGGTTCCAAATAGGAAAAGGAGTACGTCAAGGCTGTATATTGTCACCCTGCTTATTTAACTTATATGCAGAGTACATCATGAGAAATGCTGGACTGGAAGAAACACAAGCTGGAATCAAGATTGCTGGGAGAAATATCAATAACCTCAGATATGCAGATGACACCACCCTTATGGCAGAAAGTGAGGAGGAGCTAAAAAGCCTCTTGTTGAAAGTGAAAGAGGAGAGTGAAAAAGTTGGCTTAAAGCTCAACATTCAGAAAACGAAGATCATGGCATCTGGCCCCATCACTTCATGGGAAATAGATGGGGAAACAGTAGAAACAGTGTCAGACTTTGTTTTTTTGGGCTCCAAAATCACTGCAGATGGTGACTGCAGCCATGAAATTAAAAGGCGCTTACTCCTTGGAAGAAAAGTTATGACCAACCTAGATAGTATATTCAAAAGCAGAGACATTACTTTGCCGACTAAGGTCCGTCTAGTCAAGGCTATGGTTTTTCCTGTGGTCATGTATGGATGTGAGAGTTGGACTGTGAAGAAGGCTGAGCACAGAAGAATTGATGCTTTTGAACTGTGGTGTTGGAGAAGACTCTTGAGAGTCCCTTGGACTGCAAGGAGATCCAACCAGTCCATTCTGAGGGAGATCAACCCTGGGATTTCTTTGGAAGGAATGATGCTAAAACTGAAGCTCCAGTACTTTGGCCACCTCATGCAAAGAGTTGACTCATTGGAAAAGACCCTGATGCTGGGAGGGATTGGGGGCAGGAGGAGAAAGGGACGACCGGGATGAGATGGCTGGATGGCATCATGGACTCAATGGATGTGGGTCTGAGAGAACTCCGGGAGTTGCTGATGGACAGGGAGGCCTGGCGTACTGCGATTCATGGGGTCGCAGAGTCGGAAACGACTGCGCGACTGAACTGAACTGAACTGCTTATATTTTTGAGATTATCTTCCATCATAAGAATTTACTACCTATACTTTCATTAAGAAATAAAGTTTAGTGCTTAAAAAATGGCAGGGCAGGGACACAGACGCAGACACAGAAAACAGACTTGTGGACAGAGAGGGAGGGAAAGGGCAGGGTAAATGTGTAGAGTAGCGCTGACACGCACGTCACTATGTGTAAGGCAGGCAACTGAAGGGAAGTTACTGTTTAACAGGAAGCTCAGCCCAGCACTCTGTGACAACCTGGATGGGTGGGCTGGGAAGTTCAAGAGGGAGGGGACACATGTATACCTATGGCTGATTCACAGGTATACAGAGACCAGCACAACAGTGTAAAGCAATTATCCTCCAATTAAGAATAAATTTTAAAAGTTTTATCAGATAAAAATAATGCTAACTAATAAAACTACATTTAAAATAGCAGAGGCTTTAAAATTACATGGTTCAGTTCAGTTCAGTTGCTCAGTTGTGTCCGACTCTTTGTGACCCCATGAATCGCAACACTCCAGGCCTTCCTGTCCATCACCAACTCCAGGAGTTCACTCAGACTCTCGTCCATCGAGGCAGTGATGCCATCCAGCCATCTCACCCTCTGTCGTCCCTGTCTCAATTCTTGGGCACTCAGCAGCTTTCTTCACAGACCAACTCTCACATCCATACATGACCACTGGAAAAACCATAGCCTTGACTAGATGGACCTTTGTTGGCAAATTAATGTCTCTGCTTTTGAATATACTATCTAGGTTGGTCATAACTTTATTCCAAGGAGTAAGAGTCTTTTAATTTCATGGCTGCAGTCACCATCTGCAGTGATTTTGGAGCCCCCAAAAATAAAGTCTGACACTGTTTCCCTATCTGTTCCCAAAATTACATGGTTAGATGTGGTTTAATGTTGAGATCCTTGCTTTTGTATTAGGTAATCCACAAGTACTTATCATGTTATAAAAATGAAGAAAATTAATAAAAGAGAGCCATATATGGATCAATAATAACAGTATTACAATTCTTTGTAATTATCATTTCAATTCTCTCCACCACAAGTCCAAGGGAATAATGCGGAAAATGAGTGCCAATTTTTTAAAGTTTAATTTTTATTTTATATTGGAGTATATTTGACTCAAACATTGTACTAGTTTCAGGTGAACAGTAAAGAATTCAATTATAAACATATACATACCCGTTCTTGTTCCGATTCTTCTCCCAGGTAGGTCACCGGAGAATACTGAATAAAGTTCCCTTTACTATACAGTAGGTCTCTCTCAATTATCTATTTTATATGCAGTAGTGTGCATATATGATGGACTTCCCTCACTCAGCTCAGTTGGTAAAACGTAAAAGCTCAGTTGGTTGCCTGCAATGCAGGAGACCCAGATTTGATTCCTGGGTCGGGAAGATCCCCTGGAGGAGGGAATGGCAACCACTCTTCTTGCCTGGAGAATCCCATGGACAGAGGAGCTTGGCGGGCTACAGTCTGTGGGGTCACAAGAGTCAGACATGACGTAGCGACTAAACCACCACCACCAGTGTGCATATGTTAATCCCAAACTCCGAATGTATTTCATCTACCTACCTTTCTTTCCCCTTTGGTAACCATAAGCTTTTTCCTAAGTCTGAGTCTGTTTTTTCAGATTCCACATATAGGTGATATAATATGTGTCTTCCTTTGTGTGACTTACTTCACTTAGTATGATCGTCTCTAGGTCTGTCTATGTAGCTACAAATGGCATTATTTCATGCTTTTTTAATGGCTGAGTAATATTCCATCATGTATATGTACCATACCTTCTTTATCCATTACTCTGTTGATGGACATGTAGGTTGCTTCCATGTCCTGGCTTTTGTAAACAATGCTGCAAAGTACACTGGATGCATGCATCTTTTGAATTACAATTTTCACTGGACATACGCCCAGGAGTGGGATTGCTGGATCATAGAGTAGTTTATTTTTAGTTTTTTAAGGAGCCTCCATGGACTTCCCTGGTGGCTCAGAGGTTAAAGCATCTGCCTCCAATGCAGGAGACCAGGGTTCGATCCCTGGGTCGGGAAGATCCCCTGGAGAAGGAAATGGCAACCCACTCCAGTATTCTTGCTTGGAGAATCTCATGGACTGAGGAGCCTGGTGGGCTGCAGTCCATGGGGTCACAAAGAGTCGGACATGACTGAGTGACTTTACTTACTTACTTAAGGAGCCTCCATATTGTTCTCCATAGTTTTACTAACTTATATTCCCACCAACAATGTAGGCGGGTTCCCTTTTCTCTACACTGTCACCAGCATTTATTGTTTGTAGACTTTTTAATGATGGCCATGTGAACTGGTGTGAGGTGATGCCTCACTGTAGTTTTGATCTGCCTTTCTCTAACAATTAGCAATGCTAAGCATCTTTTCATGTGCTTTCTGGCTATCTGTATGTCTTCACTGGAGAAATGTATATTTAGATCTTCTCCCCATCTTTTGATTGGGCTTTTTTGTTGTTGTTGTTATATTGAGCTGCACGAAATGTTTGTATAACAAATAAAATTTTTATGTTTGACAGAATGGCTTGAGAATTGAAAGCACAAAAGAGCTGGAAGAATTTATTCAACTTTTTACCTCTATCCTTAATATTCTACAACAAGATTAATAAGACATCTTCAGGGAGTTGTTTGGAACCTAGTTGTTTGATTTGTTGGAAGAACAGATTTGCTAGGAGGTATATAAATTTACTACTATTAATAGCCCCAAATCCAAATTTAAGAGTCCAAAATTGGCCCCACATAGTCTGATTACCAGTTATATTATTTAAGAACGAACTTAGGAAAAAATTTAATGAAATAGTTCAAGAATACGAAAGAATGTATAATGACTTATAGGTAAGTTATGAAGAAACCATGAATCCTAGCAAAAGAAACAAGAGTGGCAGCCCATTGGAGGCCCATGGATATGCTCACATCCTTGTTCCTCGCCCACAAAGGTAACTTCCACATGACTTTTCCCCTACATGTTCCTTATATCCTTAAATGAGATATGCCTCATTAAATTTCGTAGTTTTGAACTTTATAGAAATAAAATGGTATCACACTGTCATATACTTCTGCAACTTGCTTTTCTCACTTAGCACAGTTTGTGAGGTTCATCCATCTTGATATGTTTGACTGTTATTTATACACTTTTACTGATGAGTTAATTAGAAATATCTTTCGTTATTCATTTTCCTGGTGATGAACACTGACGCTTTTTCTCTTTTGATTCCACAGTGACAAACCATGCTGCTATATGGACTCTTGTGCATGTCTATTGGTGCACATCAGGCCTTTCTGCGGCATGAAAGTACCAGCAGAGTTACCAGGTTTGAGCTGTTAATACATCATCACCTATTAGATCAGGCCAGGTTATTTTTCTAAAGCATTTCTAATAATTTATACGCCCAGTGCTCCAAAGATTCTGCGGCTCCTCATCCTTGCCAGCACTTGGGATGGTCAAACTTTATGACTTTGTCAGGCTCAAGGATGCATAGCAGTGGTTTTAATGTGCTTTCTCCTGATTCTTAAGGAGATACAGCATGTTTTGTGAGTCTATATAATTTATTCACTTTAATTTAAATATTTAAGAAGTAAATTCAGTTCAGTTTAGTCACTCAGTTGTGTCCAACTTTTTTTGACCCCATGGACTGCAGTACACCAGGCCTCCCTGTCCTTTACCAGCTTCCGATGCTTGCTCAAACTCATGACCATCGAGTTGGTGATGCCATCCAACCATCTGATCCTCTGTCATCCTCTTCTTCCACCTTCAATCTTTCCCAGCATCAGGGTCTTTTCTGATGAGTCATTTCTTCGCATCAGGTGGCCAAAGTATTGGGAGTTTCAGCTTCAGCATCAGTCCTTCCAGTGAGGAGTCTTCCTTCCAATGAGGACTGATGCTGAAGTTGAAACTCCAATACTTTGGCCACCTGATAAGAAAATTTTGAAATTAGTACTTGAGTTAAATTGAGTATTGGCCAAAGGATATTAGCAACAGAAACCAAAAATAAGTGTTTTGAGTCTCTCCTGACTTAGACTCTACAGGTATTGTCTAGATTTTATACATTTGAAAATTTTAATAACCAAGAAAAATAAGCAAAAATTCTGATTAGTGATATAATTTCAGAGGCAAGGGAGAAACTGCTTTTCAAACCTCTTACCATGAACAGTATAAGGGAAATGTAGATGTAGGAACACTGTTCAGTTTCAAAATAAAGTTTAGAGATATAAAATTTAAGCTGCTGCTAAGTTGCTTCAGTCGTGTCCGACTCTGTGCGACCCAATAGACGGCAGCCCATCAGGCTCCGCCGTCCCTTTCAATCTTTCCCAGCATCAGGGTCTTTTCTGATGAGTCATTTCTTCGCATCAGGTGGCCAAAGATTGGGAGTTTCAGCTTCAGCATCAGTCCTTCCAGTGAGGAGTCTTCCTTCCAATGAGGACTGATGCTGAAGTTGAAACTCCAATACTTTGGCCACCTGATAAGAAAATTTTGAAATTAGTACTTGAGTTAAATTGAGTATTGGCCAAAGGATATTAGCAACAGAAACCAAAAATAAGTGTTTTGAGTCTCTCCTGACTTAGACTCTACAGGTATTGTCTAGATTTTATACATTTGAAAATTTTAATAACCAAGAAAAATAAGCAAAAATTCTGATTAGTGATATAATTTCAGAGGCAAGGGAGAAACTGCTTTTCAAACCTCTTACCATGAACAGTATAAGGGAAATGTAGATGTAGGAACACTGTTCAGTTTCAAAATAAAGTTTAGAGATATAAAATTTAAGCTGCTGCTAAGTTGCTTCAGTCGTGTCCGACTCTGTGCGACCCAATAGACGGCAGCCCATCAGGCTCCGCCGTCCCTGGGATTCTCTAGGCAAGAACAGTGGAGCGGGTTGCCATTTCCTTCTCCAATGCATGAAAGTGAAAAGTGAAAGCGAAGTCGATCAGTCCTGTCGGACCCTCAGCGATCCCATGGACTGCAGCCTACCAGGTTCCTCCATCCATGGGATTTTCCAGGCAAGAGTACTGGAGTGGGGTGCCATTGCTAGAAGTAGTCAAATGACGACCACCCAATAGCTATTTTTTAGGCACAGTCACGGCAGATGCAAAGCAATTGTGTTGTTAATAAAAACCACACACACCTGGGAAGTAAGACTTATGAGCTCCAAAACACTGCACAACCACATACCCAAGTAATGCTCATGGACTCGAACAGCTTCACAAAGTCCAGGGTCTTCAGAATCCAGGGGCAGAATTCCTGAAAATTAAAATGAGAAATGTTAAGGGCAACTATCTAAAAGTGAACTCACTCCTAATGAGAGGCCAGTAAGCATTAGTCTGAATTTTCCTCAGTGGAATTTTGAGGAAGCTTCCAGTACTAGTAAGGAGAGATGTCAGAAATCAGAAGCAGAGTAGATAGTTTATTTTCTGATATGAGCACTATAATACCTATACTACCTCTTTCTTTTTCTTCTTCCTCTTTCACCTGAGTGACAAGAGATGATGGCTGACATACAGAGCCAAGTCAGAGACCAGGGGCCATCTGGGCTCCTCATTAAACTGACCCCTGACGTATGGCTAACCTTCCCAGAGTTTGGTTTTACAGGATTCATCAGTACACTTCCAACAAAATCCCATTTTCTCCTGAGCCAGTTGGATTTTATTTTGGTCTCTTACAAACAGAATCTTGAATAACACAATGTCATCTGACTTCTTTTTTCTTTTTAAAATTTCATTTATCTATGGATGCACTGGTTTTCACTGCTATGTGCGGGCTTGCTCTAGTGGTGGTGAGTAGGGGCTACTCTTAGTTGCGGTGTATGGACCTTTGGAGTTGCAGCTTGCGGGCTCTAGAGTGGGGGTTCCGTAGTCGCAGCAGTCGGGCCCAGCTGCCCCTTGGCATGTGGGACCTTTCCAGACCAGGGAGCAAACTGCTGTCCTCTGCCTTGCAAGGTGCACTCTTATCCACGGGACCCCCAGGGAAGCCCCTTACCCGACTTCCTGGGCAGATGATAAAGATAGAAATAATAAATTCTCAAAGAAAATACCCAAATCAAAGGCAATTCTGTTAAAAGCTGATGAAAACTTTCCTACACATTTATTCTTAACAGCTTCAAGCATGCTGTAAAGCCATATATTTTCTGAGTTATGCAACTGTCTCCTATGAATACTTTCTACAGAGAAACAGCAACTTCAAAAACTACTTAACTACTTCATAGTTGTTTGTATGAATGTCTAGGACACAGTATAAAGAAATATATTTGCAAAATGGTATTAACCAGACTGAAAAAAAAAAAGAATAAATGTCTTCAGGAAATTTTTGGTTTTACGAGGGCAGTAAGGGAGCAGCTGCATTGAATTTATTCGGATGTGGACAGAAGAGCATCTGTATAGCCAAGTCGGTCAGTAGTCTTCACATCGATGACTGTGACTTTTCCTTTCTCTGGAGTCATCAGTCTAATTATAGACTGAGTTCCTGTCCAAGGAGGGCTGCACCAACGACACAACAACTACGGCCATCTTTCCATCTCGCGTGAACTCAGCTGCTCAGTTGTATCCGATTCTTTGCAATCCCATGGATGGTAGCCCACCAGGCTCCTCTGTCCATGGGATTCTCCAGGTAAGAACACTGGAGTGGGTAGCCATGCCCTCCTCCAGGGAATCGTCCCAACCTAGGGATCAAACCCAGGTCTCCTGCACTGCAGGCGGATTCTTTACCGTCTGAGCCACCAAGGAAGTCTCTTTCTATCCTATCTACAGCCAAATACTGAGAAGTTTTAAATGTTCTGCTATTGAGATCAAACTCCCAATTCTCTTCATCAATGGATACTTGAGAGTAAATTCCCAAACTCAGGTAAGTACTTGTATATGAAGCAAGGTCACAGTAAACATTAGCAATTGTACAAAAAAAGAGACAACAGTAAGACAGACGACTTGAAATAAGACTATGACCTATAACTTACCCACTACTTCATCATCTGGTTGAAAGAATGATACCTTGCTTCCAACTAAAGTGTGGAGAAAATAATAATCATTATTACAAGGTAATTAAACATAACCTAATAATTAAAATTCAAAAGCCATAGATTGATAAAAGTCACTGACTCAGAGAAAAGGTCAAGAACTTTTAGGACATGTTGACAGTCTGCAAGGTACCATAGGATGTAACACTTCAAATGTGGATTCTCTGCAAAATCTGGGCTGTGTGGTTGTTGACACCATGGAGCAGGATATCTCTCTGTTTAGCTAAGGATGAAGGAATAAAGAAAAAATAACCCATTTCACAGCTCTTATGATGATTACACTGGGTACACTGGGTTCCCCTCTTCCTGTGGCTAGTCTAATCTGTCATGAGTTTAGCTGCAGAACTGCAGACATGCAATGGGAATTGTGGTTAGAGTTACATATGCAATTACTTTGATTTGGGATTATGGAAATAAATTCAGATGGGGCCAAGAAATTTGAGGACTATACAGAAGTGATAAGTTACACTTCCCCTGTGTACGTAGAGAAAAGGACTCCACCATCAGTCAATTCTGTAGAATATTTTTCTTCCAATAGTTACAAGAGGAAACAGGAGGAAAAAACCCAAACCTCATTGAATGTCTACTTGTGCCCAGCATTTTAGTGTGTGTTCCCATTTAATCTTCATGGCACACCGATTAAGTAGGTATTGTTAGGCCTGTTTAACAGACGAGGAAACTGAGGTGTGGCAGAGAAGTAAGGCAGAAGCTTGTGATCTGGGAGTGGCGCCTCTGGCTGGCTCTGTCTGTGGAAGGGTCCCAATCTGCTGTGTCTCTGGATCCTGCCTGTGCCTCCATCCCCTAATATTCTTGCTTTCTGTGCTTTTCTCTTTCCTTCCTGCTGCAGATTCTTGTCTTCCTGAAATCATCCTGATCCTTTTTCCATGGTGTCCTTCATACTCCTTTTATTAAGGATGGTCCTTCAGACAGCGGCACTACCAAGGGGTCCATGGAATCTGTGTGTCTCCTTCATTTCCTCCCTCTCCCTGCATGAGCTCATCACCATTCTATGATTTCAAACACAACCAAGAAGCTGACAACTTTCAGATATAACCGGAATCTTGTAAATCATTTTCTGCCTTTACGTGTTTTGAATTCTCCTGTTCCAGTCAATTATTAAGTTCTGTTGACTTGACTTTCCCAGTATTTCTTGAATGTATCCACACTACCTTTGCCACATCTGTCTAGGTTATGGACTTTGTCATTTCTTGCCTAGTGGGTCTACGGCTCAAATAGTGCTCTTGCCTACAGTCCGGTCTGCCTCAAAACCGCTCTTCATATGGCCACCCTAATACGTTCTCTACAACCCAACCTGTGGGATGAGATTCAATGTGATCTGGCCCTTGCCTACCCTCCCGCCTCATTTTTTGGGGGGCGGGGGAAGGAGTCAGTGTTCATATCATCATTAAAAGATTTTGTTAGATATCTTTTATCCTGCAATTTTTAAGGGGAATTTTCTTGACAAACTTTTGTTTCTTCTGCCAAGTATCCTGCCTATGACTCTTGCCCAGAACTTCAGGCGGGGTCTCAGTTTCATCATTAGGGATCAAACCTGTGCTCCTGGCAGTGGAAGCTTGGAGTCTTAACCACTTGGGTTGGCAGGGAAGTAAGTCCCTATTTACCTTTTAAATACTCAATTTTAGGCACACCTTAAAAACTTAATGTGAGTGAAGCTATTGACCATTATGTACATTTTGACCCAAAGCCAAGTTACACAAGTAATTTATGCTGGTTTGTAAACATCATAAAAAGGACAATGCTGGTCATGCTATTCAAAATGATTACTTGTGGATTTAAATACATAATCTCTAAATATTTATTTACTAAACTGTAATAAGCTCTTCAATTACAAAATACCATTAAGTTCTATTTTTCTTTTTTATTAAAAAAGGAAAAACCCTTCTGTATAGTTTCTTTGTATTGAAGAAGTGTGTATAATTTTAATGTGTCAGTAAAACAATTAGCTACCATTTAATTTCCATTATTTTAGAAAATAAATACAGATACTTCTATCTGTAAACTTACCATCTAACACAATTCCAGCAACTTCTCTCCCAACAGGAAAGAATTCCTTTTCCATCTTCATTTCTGCCAGAAGCTAAATAATGACAAAGGCTTGAACTTATTGTCAAGAATAAATTCTAACCTCTATTCATACAAGAGAAAAGCAGGAACAAAAATCAAACCACAGAAAAAGCAAATATGATTCCATTGTTTACATCAAGACAAAAAGCAAGTATCTTCACAAAATAGGTTCCTCTGTGGAGCAGGAAACCAGGCTTGCTAAAGGATTTGTTGACATGTGTAATTTTAATGTGTCAGCAGATCAATTAGCTACCATTTAATCTCCATTATCTTAGAAAATCCATGGAGATATTTCTATCTGTGAACTTACCATCTAACACAATTCCATATAAAATATTTTCATATAATATTATAAAATACATGAGTTCAATTAGACTGAATTACTGATTAATATAGAAATTATATTAGTATATATATTAATATAGAATATATAATAATATATAAATAATATATTAATATAGAAATACACAGTAAGTTTTTTCTTAGCTGTCCTATTCTTCTAGGGATAATTTCTTGGTACTCAGAAGCCAATTATTATTATTCTAATTTTTGTATACCAAAGATATTTGACTTTTGGCCAAATCAAAGCACCAATATCTTAGTATTCATACCTTTGTATTTATCTGGCTCAGAGCACAAGCTTTAACTTGAAGTTTCACATAGTTATCTTCTGTAACAGGAAGATTTTCCTAGAGTCAAATGATAAAATAATTGCACATTCCTTTGAGAATACTGCCTTCATATTGCAAAAATTTTCATATATAACTGAACAAAATAAAAAAGACTCAAAATCTTACACCTAAGTTAACTGAAAAAGCTACAAACAATTACTTTGTAACATATAATATGAAAGAATGTAGGGAATTGGGGGTAAAAAATTTCAAAAGTCTTAAGAGTACTAATCTGAAAATGTACTTCCAAGCTATGGATAAGAATATATGTGCAAGCAATGAACACAGGATAACAAAGTACAGCAATAAATACTGTCCTTCAGTTCAACTTAAATAATCTCAAAGCAACAAACCTTCATGTGGGGATGTCCTTAAACACATACATACATAATAGATGCACTGTACTGATCATGGAATTTTCTTAATGCTATATACAAAGTTCTTTACTGTCACTTGTTGATCTCTACCTTATTTAACATCTGTCTTGGACATTTTAGCATGCCCCATGGGACTCTGGGGTCAAAATACAAACTTCAGTTCAGCTCAGTTGTGTCCAACTTTTTGTGACACCATGAATCGCAGCACGCCAGGCCTCCCTGTCCATCACCAGCTCCTGGAATTCACTCAGACTCGCGTCCATCGAGCCAGTGATGCCCCTCATATTCCATAGCTAGATATAACTTCAAAGGCAAAGATATTTCAAACTGAGGTATTTAGTGTCATCCACCAATGAACCAGTAATTAAAATGCTTTCTTCAATCCTTGATATGCCCCCAAATTAAATCAAGTATTGGCTAGTTGGCTAGAACAGCTACCTGCAGAGTGCCTCCTGTGTTCTATCAAAGTGATCACTGTATTTGACACGAACACAGTATTCTGGGATTTCCCTTTTTAAAACTCAGATTTGAAAATATTTGGTAATTATATGAAGATATTTAGCAGTATCGATAATTTTATACTCATGATTGTGTGAACCTGGTGATAATTATTTCCAAGAGCCAATCAAACCTCTTGGACCTCCATCCTGACCCAATGGTAGAAACCAAACTGATTAGACTCCTAATCTAAATGATTTTGGAGTTGTTGAAAGATGAAAAAGGAAAACTGAATTGTGTTCATTATCCAGAGATTCTTATTACTACTATGAAACACACAAACAATATGAAATGCATACAGCACTTAGCTTTTGTCCCTAAACTAATAGTGGAATGACTTTGGCCTGCCACAAAACTTTCAAACAATCACTACAGATAAAAATTCTACTCTCTATCCTTAAAGTGGAGAAGGAAACGGCAACCCACTCCAGTGTTCTTGCCTGGAGAACCCCAGGGACGGGGGAGCCTGGTGGGCTGCTGTCTATGGGGTTGCACAGAGTTGGACACGACTGAAGTGACTTAGCAATCCTTAAAGTAGTAAAAAAAAAAAACTGGAAACCTTTAAAGCTTAGTGCATGAAGTAACTTTGCAACGCTCAGAAGTCAGTGTGAAAAACAATGCTTTTCCACCTCTCTAATTTCACAATATGAAAGTATTTTCTGAAATATGGCTGTAATCTAAAAACTCATTTTATTGTGGTATTCAGAATAAATTGGGTTGATTTTATAATACATAAGACTACTCAAGTTGTTCAGTTTCTTATTATCTTTTATACTACCACACTGAGGAACTAAAAACTTTTGCAGCAACTCTTTTAAAAATATAGTTATACCATAATATCGACCACTGTTTTCACATAAGATTGAAGTAATTTATAGGGGCCACTCAAAAATAATTTGTAACGGGGTATTTAAAACTAGGTCTGTGACATTCGTAAAATACACTATCTTGTTCCATCTAAAGATTAAATCATTTTTCTTACCCTTTCTTGGAACACAAATGTTATTTCTTTATTTGTAGAACTCTGTTGAAAATATAAGCCTTTCATAGTCACCTAAAATGATAAAAGAAAAAAATACATGAAATATACTAACCAACAAAACATATGCCAGATAAAGTGAAAGCATAAAATGAAAAATAGTTCTAAAGGATAAAATGACAGTTTAACTGTAGTCTTCAAATGAATTTAGGTAATAGTTCTTGAAAGCAATCAAACAAGAGAATATGCAATAACCTCAGGTACGCATTTGAGAATGGGCTTATAATTCAGCCTTATAATTCAGATGAAGGCTTAAGTTCATCTCACTATTCAACAAAAATTATGAGATGTACCTGAAAAAAAAAAACAACTGTGTAGGCCAGAGGGCTCAATTTTAATAACCAAAAGTGTCATTTAAAGGGCTTTCAAAGTCTTAAAAAAGTCCAATGGAAATGAAAAAGTGGACAATCAAGACAGTACTTGCAATTGTGTCCCTAATTCCTCTGTATCCATTTATAAGACATTTGTTGGTGTTCAGTTGCTCAGTTGTGTCCAACTTTTTGCAACCCCATGGACTGCAGCACGCCAGGCTTCCCTGTCTTTTACCATTTCCCCGAGTTTGCTCAAACTCATGCCCATCGAGTCGGTGATATCATCCAACCATCTCATTCTATGTCATCCCCTTCTCCTCCTGCCTTCAATTAAACCTGTATTCTGTGGACATCCTGAAGCATCTCTAAGGATTCCACAATTGTTTCTTTAATTTCCATAGTAATTGTATGACAAGACTATTTTTTAATGTAAATTTTATAGAGGTACCATATAAAATCAGAGAAAAGTTCACAGATCCTAAGTATATAGCTTGAACTTTATAAAGTGAACATGGCCATGCCATAGCAGGAAACATGTCACTAGAACTCCAGAGCTCCCTGGTTTCCCTTCTAGTCACTATCTCCCTTCCAAGGATAATCAATATCCTGATATTCAAGCGGAGATTAGCTTTGTCTGTTTTCGGCTTTATATAAATGAATTATGCTCCTTCTTTCTCTCAATATTATGTTTGTGAGTTTCACTCATGCTGTTGCCTGCAGTTGTATTTATTTCATTCAGTTACATAGTATTCCACTGTCTGAATTACTACATGTCCACTGCACTGAAGATAGACATCTGATGGTTTCCAGTTTAACACATTTACAAATTATCCTGCTAAGAACATTCTTATACATATTTTTTGATGAAAGTACTACAGTATTATTGAATTTATTTTATGAATGACGAAACTGAGAGTTACAGAGGCACATCCCTAGGGTCTCATAGCTCCAGCTGGGCCACAGCTGAGACAAATCAGATGCTACCAACTCCAAAGTCATTTACCTTTACCATTATACTTAATGGTTTCTATTGAGCTGCTAACATTAGATGCAAAACTAGAACCCTATCTCCTTTAGTTCAGGATTCATAATTAGTAAGTGCTTGTTGACAGAACTAGCACATAACTTGCAGGGTTCACTGCAAAATGAAAATGTGGGGAACCTTGTTCAGAAACTAAAATTTCAAGATGGTAACAGCCAAGCATCAGACCAAGCATGAGGGCCTTCTGACTGTGAGTCCAGTGTGACTGCAGAGGTACTATTTTTATGAAGCTGGCCCTGCAGGCTGAACTGTAATGGATCTAAAGGATCTTTATAGAGGGTTTTTAGTAAGCAGTTCAGTAATGGTTGCTGCTTTCCAGAAGGTGGTAATCAAATGCTGGAACTAACAGAAATGAGTACACATTCCATAGAGAATTTACATGTCTCTAGCCTAACCTGCCTCTTGAGAAATCTGTATGCAGGTCAGGAAGCAACAGTTAGAACTGGACATGGAACAACAGACTGGTTCCAAATAGGAAAAGGAGTACGTCAAGGCTGTATATTGTCACCCTGCTTATTTAACTTCTATGCAGAGTACATCATGAGAAATGCTGGACTGGAAGAAACACAAGCTGGAATTAAGATTGCTGGGAGAAATATCAATAACCTCAGATATGCAGATGACACTACCCTTATGGCAGAAAGTGAACAGGAGCTAAAAGGCCTCTTGAAAGTGAAAGAGGAGAGTGAAAACGTTGGCTTAAAGCTCAACATTCAGAAAACAAAGATCATGGCATCTGGTCCCATCACTTCATGGGAAATAGATGGGGAAACAGTAGAAAC
>SJXQ01010833.1:299486-319334 GCA_006408695.1 Aepyceros melampus | reverse complement strand
TCCGTCTAGTCAAGGCTATGGTTTTTCCTGTGGTCATGTATGGATGTGAGAGTTGGACTGTGAAGAAGGCTGAGCGCTGAAGAATTGACGCTTTTGAACTGTGGTGTTGGAGAAGACTCTTGAGAGTCCCTTGGACTGCAAGGAGATCCAACCAGTCCATTCTGAAGGAGATCAGCCCTGGGATTTCTTTGGAAGGAATGATGCTAAAGCTGAAGCTCCAGTACTTTGGCCAGCTCATGCGAAGAGTTGACTTATTGGAAAAGACTCTGATGCTGGGAGGGATTGGGAGCAGGAGGAGAAGGGGACGACCAAGGATGAGATGGCTGGATGGCATCACGGACTCGATGGACGTGAGTCTGAGTGAACTCCAGGAGTTGGTGATGGACAGGGAGGCCCGGCGTGCTGTGATTCATGGGGTCGCAAAGAGTCGGACACGACCGAGCTACTGAACTGAACTGAGCCTTCTGGTTAAGGAAGCTCTCTTGTGTGTGTACACACATCAATAAGTTTGTCAGGGTTGTAGGGGAGAGGGGAAGAACCTAAGCATAGAACAGCAGCTATGTATCACCCATGACAGAAACCTAACTTCTTCCTAGCTGTCAAGCCATCTAAGATGCATACCCACCCTCCCTAGTTTACCTTACTCCTTCATTTTTCCAACACATCCCCGTCTGCTCTAGGCAGTTTGCGTGCCTGTGTGCTCGGTCATGTCTGACTCTTTGTGACCCCATGACTATAGTCTGCCAGGCTCCTCTGTCCATGGGATTCTCTAGGCAAGAGTATGGGAGTGGGTTGCCACTTCCTTCTCCAGGGTATCTTCCCGACCCAGGGACTGCGTCTCCTGCACTGGCAGGCAGATTCTTTACCGCTGTGCCACCTGGGAAGCCAAGTGTAACTTCATACCATATGGCCACCGCTGTCTCCAGGCTCGAGGCCCTGCTTGCTCTCTGAGACTGTGCTGTACTTACTCTACAGATTCTGCAAAGTAAACAAAGCTCAAGTCCTACTCCCTTTCTGAAATCACCTCCCAGTGACACGCAGTCTACTCCATCTGTTCCATGCTTTTAGATTTCATAACATACTGACAAAACCTTGCTTTATTCACTCAACTAGTGGGTTCTCCCAGCTTCAAAGAATCAATATCCATTATTATTGAATAAATAAAACTCTGCTTCTACTCAATCTGGAGCTACTAGAATTGCCTTTTTGAGAAATGAAATAATTACATATCAACACCTTGATTTCAAAACATCTCCCTTTGTGACTCTGGAAGCCACTGTCTTCTCTGTCCGCTGCATCTGAAAACATATGGCATCTCTCTCAGATCAGCGGTCACACGAGTCTCATACTGTATGCACCCCAACTTCAAAGACCCTGGAAGCTGTTTGTATGTACCCGTGGTGTCCCTTAAGATGACTATTATATACATAATAATGCCCATATTTTTGGTCAGATCATCTAAATAGTTCCTCCAAATTAGGTTACAATCAGCCTGGCTGGTAGAAAAAGTAATGTTTAGTTGTTGGTTCAATAAGGAACCATGTGGGAACAAAAACCACCCCTCAAAGTTACAAAGAAAAAGAAGTATTTTATAAAAGTGACCAGAAGAAAATTGAGGAAATATTATTTGTTTTGCAAGCCCAAAAAGAAAAACTGAGTTCTTACCACAGAGAAATGGTACAATGAACGGTATTCAAAACCCACTTAATTTCTTAGGCAGTGGTCCAGATTAAATGGAACACTTAATCCATTATTTAATAAAATTTTTATTGAACATAAAGATATTTGCACACAGGAAATAAAATAACTGAACACCTCATAAAATAAAAATATAAATGAAATATATACTATTTATCATGCTATTTCCAAAAATGAATATCATTAACCTCAAAATTATATATTCTACTATAACTTTGCCTTTATCAGAAAAGTGTTACATAAAGCCTTTATCAGAAAAGTGCTACATAAAACTTTTAAATGAAAATAAACCTGTTTAAAAAATGTAGGTTGATGTAAAAAGCCCTAAAAAGCCCTGTAAAAAGCATAAAAAATTTAAATTCTTCAGTTCAGTTCAGTTGCTCAGTTGTGTCCGACTCTTTGCGACCTCATGAATTGCAGCATGCCAGGCCTCCCTGTCCATCACCAACTCCCAGAATTTATTCAAACTCATGTCCATCAAGTTGGTGATGCCATCCAGCCATCTCATCCTCTGTCGTCCCCTTCTCCTCCTGCCCTCAACCCCTCCCAACATCAAGGTCTTTTCCAATGAGTCAACTCTTCACATGAGCTGGCCAAAGTACTGGAGCTTCAGCTTCAGCATCAGTCCTTCCAAAGAAATCCCAGGGCTGATCTCCTTTAGGATGAACTGGTTGATCTCCTTGCAGTCCAAGGGACTCTCAAGAGTCTTCTCCAACACCACACTTCAAAAGCGTCAATTCTTCGGCACTCAGCTTTCTTCACAGTCCAGCTCTCACATCCATACGTGACCACTGAAAAAACCATAGCCTTGACCAGACGGACCTTTTTTGCAAAGAAATGTCTCTGCTTTTTAATATGCTATCTACGTTGGTCATAACTTTCCTTCTAAGGAATAAGCATCTTTTAATTTCATGGCTACAGTCACCAACTGCAGTGATTTTGGAGCCCCTAAAAATAAAGTCTGACTCTGTTTCCCCATCTATTTCCCGTGAAGTGATGGGACAAGATGCCATGATCTTCGTTTTCTGAATGTTGAGCTTTAAGCCAACTTTTTCACTCTCCTCTTTCACTTTCATCAAGAGGCTCTTTAGTGCCTCTTCACTTTCTGCCATAAGGGTGGTGTCATCTGCATTTCTGGGGTTATTGATAATTCTTCAGGTACATCCAATTTTAAATATATTTGACATAAGTCCACAAGTTGAAGATTATGTTTGTAATAGTTTAAGTTTTTATAATATCAACATATTAAACCTATTATAAATCTGGAGAAATAAAAATAAATAATTTTTGGTATAAAAGCAGAATAAGGACTTTGCATAAATTAAACACTTAACCATAAATAATACCAAGAAAGTAGTTAGTGAATGTACTAATCTTTTAAAGGATTTCTAAAAAAAAAAAATCAACGGGAAGACATTTCAAATGGTTTCCTCTTAGTTATAACAACAAGAGCCTCACTTCGTCTTCCCCTGCTATACTTAGACTCCTCCAAGGAGCTCATCTATTAATAATTGTAAGTAAAACCTCTATAGATCAATCCTTATCTATACTTTCAGACCAAAAGTGTTCTGAGTATCAGCTCAACCTCAAATTCAAGTCATAAAACCAGACTCACTTTTCCCGCCCTCAAGCGAGGTTTTGTTGTGCCAGCTTTAGCCATCGAGGATATCTTAGAATCTCCCATAATTCCCTCCTCTAGGCTTCCTTTTCCTTTACAATCTCCTGGCCTAAGTGCTCATCTTAGATGTTAGCACAATGATAGGCCAAAATTGTGATGCCTGAGGCCTGGGCTACCGCCACAGGCCGCTCTGCAGGGCTTCTTTCTCTCCCTTTGACAACACACGTGTGGACACTTAAAAGTCCAGACTCTTCTCATGTGTTCAAATTTGCATTATTCCCAACACAAACTTCATAATACAGTGAAGTATTATGCTTCACCCACCCTCATTTCTACTTTAAGGAAAGCAGACAAACTGTCAAGCAGCTGGGTTACTTTAAAAAAAAAAACAACAACAACAACAGATGAAGTCAGCTCTGAAATGTGGCCCTATTGTGCTCATCATCTTGGCAGGCTGAGTAAACCTTCAGTTATACTGAAGAGATGCTTAAGTTTTAACCATGTTCTTACCCACCTGTGGGACTTTTCATACATATCCACATATCAGATAAAGAGGAATGTTAAATCATGTACCCATAAAACCTATTATGGTCAGCAAAACAGTAACTAGCTGGAGGGCTGGTTCAAATACCACATACTTTTCAGTCTGTAGAGGAGACTGGTAATCCTAACTAGACAGGCCAGCTCTGCTTCCTAAAGAGGAAGGGACATCTCTACATTGTGCTGGAGACAGTCTCCAGAAATCTATAAATTCCAAGGACACTCGACATAAACAATGAACACACTGGCGTTATACACTGTACTGCTCTCCTGTGCCTGTTACAAGATGGGCATGGGAGACGCTGTGATGGTGGCTCACACCTAGCTAAACTCTGGAAAGCATTTCTAGCTAGTAGCACGTATCATAAGAAATTTTCACTTTCACATTTTAGGTATACAAAACTCAGGCAGATGCATGAAGTGACATGGTCCCTATTACTAAATGGATTTAAACTAGAGGCTGGATACACATTTACAGCAGCATCATAAAGGAGATTCAAGCATCAGTTGAGGGGGACAGGGATGAGATGACCGTATCATTCTTCTGAGAGTCTAGATTTATATGGACATTATCAAGACATACTTGATTGAATCTGTATACAATTTGGCATCCTCTTGACATCTCACATAAGCTGAGATCTAAAGATAGGTGAAGAATTAGGAAAGGAAAATAATTTTTTGATAAAGCAAGTCAAGAGGCATTTAATTAGCTATGCAAACTGTTGCCTATCCATGCAACAAGAGGCTTCCAACAATGACCTCTTCTGAATCTCAAAATAATTTTTGATTACTTCTCCTCCCTCCAAGAGAGCTTAACTTTTGTTATTTGCTGATTTACAAAATACCTTTTCACTTAAGAATTCTTACGAGTGGACCCCCTTGCCAGTACTGCTGGGGGGTGGGTAGTGGGTGGTTTGGGAAAGTGGGATGGTCATTAATTCGTAGATTAGAAGTCACTGCTCCAGTTTGTATTCGAATGTAGGGCCACTTGATACAGTTAAGATTCAGAACGACAGAAACGTAACTTTCATTTATATTTCTGAGTTGGCATTCCATTTTTCCATACCGTACTCCTGGGGAACAGTGGAGCCCATGGCGCCATGAAAGCCAGTCTCCCTTCCCGCTGGCTTAGTCATGTGGCACTGGGACAAGGCATGGGATGAGGAAGGTAAACTGAGGGCCCTCCCTACTGTTACTACACTCTCCCTCCTCTCCAACCACGCAAAGGATCCTCTTCTCCATAGACCAATCTTACTGCAGTCTGCCAACATTTATTTAATTCTCTAAATCACTATAGGCTCTTTAATCATTACTTACTTCAGATGCAAAGTAGGAACTCTACTTTTGATTAAATATTTACTAATAAATTCACCATCAAGGGAAAATAATTTAATGAGATAACATCTTTACAATGTACAAGAAGAAAATCATTTTGCAAAAATACTAAATAAAGATGTATTTGAACTATTCCATGTGAAGTTCGCATGAGCAAGAAAAGATTCACTTTTATCAATGAATGAAAGATTTCACCAAAAACAAATCCCCAAAACATTGTGATTGCAAGGTGAAACATTTTAAGAATTCCCAAGCCTTCCCACTTTCCTCCTTCAAGGAGGTACAGAGATGAACCAAGACACACTACTGTCCAGCGTATAGTACTGATTGAAAGGCCTATATATCTCCTTGAGATCTGGCATGCTCTTCAATTTAGAACTTTGATATTGAATGGATAGCACAAAAGTTGTAAGACTGCCAAAATAGTTCACTACAACTGAGGGAGCTTTGCCCTGTATGGTGAACCCCCTCTGTTTGAAATCTGAATGTCTCAGGATTAGCCATAAACTAGAGCAGAGGCATCAATGAATTGAAATTAGTGACAAAATGTAATAATTATACACTGTGGTGATTGATGGACAGGATTTAGAAGTCCTAAGTGACCCTACTCTGAATCCTGGCTTTTCTACTTATTCGGTGTGTGACCCACATACACTACATAATTTCAACCATCTGGGCTTTAAATTCTACACCTGTAAAACAGGGATAGTAACAGAAAGGCTTAAATAATACATGCAAAGCACTCAGTACAATACCTGCCACAAAGGAAGTGCTGAATAAATGCTGGCTATTTGTGCTATTATTTCTGTAAATTGAGTTGAGACCTGGTAACGTACTTCCAAAGTCCATCTCACAGAGCAGTAAGGGGTTTTGTCAGGGGCAACCTAAGATTTAACACCTTTTAATTTCTGCAGTGGGTTTTATCATCCAGCAGCCTTTGAACTGTGCCTAGTCAGAACTGAGATGTACTGCTAGCATAAGATGTCCATCAGGTTTCTTCAAATGTGAAGAAAATGAGAGAATGTACAAAATCTTGATTTTGAAACTTTGATTACGTGCTAATATGATATTTTAGATATACTGGGTTAACTACAACTCTAGCATTAATTTCACATATTTCTCTTCATTTTTTAAATAAAAAAGTTGCTCCTGTTAAATGTTCAAAACCTTGCTGCCCGTAACCTGGACTACCAGCACCGGAGAGCTTGTCAGAAATGGAGATTCTCAGAGCCCGCTCACACCCACAGCATCATAGTCTGCACTTCAAAACGGTTCTGAGGTGATTCTCACGCGTTGCTCCAGAGAATTCCTCCGTTTAGCTTAAATCTGGAGGGCAAATCTGGACCTACAGAGTTACATAAACCCGAATGCCCATGCTTTACGTAATTGTTCAACGGGAAAATAAAAAAGTGACGGCGGAGAAACAGTAGTATAGAAGCAGTAAGGCAGAAAGAAAAAGAAACTCAAAGTATAGAAACAAAAAGACGCGGCAGTGGGTAAACTCCAACCTGGAGTCTCGGTGGAAGGGAACTTCCAGACTTTTTGCTTCCATGAAAACGGAGGAAGATGCAAACTGAAATAATATCCACCATCAAAACCAGTAAAAACCAGGAAATCGTCAGGCAAATCAAGTCCTCCCGCCCCTCAGCGGCCTCAGCTAAGCCAGCTAGGCCTGAGCCCGAGAGGTGTTAAGGTTGGGGTGCGACGGAAACCACCCTGCACCCCAGGGCTGGACGGTCCCGCGGGTTGTCTCCCGAGCTTCCGCCCAAAGGCCGGTTTCCCAAGATACGTAGCGCGCCTCTCGGTGCTCACCTGCCTCGGAGCGGTTCTAACGGGCTGCAGCTTCACCTCCGCCACCATCAAGCCCCTCAGCAGAGGGCCCCCCCCAAGCGCCAGGGCCTGTTCCCATTGGTCAGGCCGCTCGTCAGTCTCGGACTCTAGAGACCGCCATAGCAACCGAACGCAGAACTACATCTCCCGGCATGCTTTAAGGCTACGCGCCTGGTGCTACCAGTTAATGCGAGAAGACGGCATAGCTACCGAACGCGAACTACATCTCCCGGCATGCTCCAAGGCGACGCACCTGGGGCTATCAATCAATGCGCGAAGTCCTAGAGGCCGACGGGTTCAGCTTTATGTAAATTTGTTCAAGACCACACCCTTCCTCATTCCAACGGTATCCCCATCACCTTCCTGGGACTGTGCCCCGCTCTCCGTGTGCCTACACATTGTTCTCTCCTGTCACACCTGCCGTTAGTTGAAGGCGTCCTAACTTGTACCTCGCCTCGCACAGAATCAGCCAAATGGCACCGAGACCATGGAACAAAACGTCCCGAAGCCCCTCACCGGACGCCTCTAGGCACGTCGGGAAACCCTACGCCAGACGCCTGCTTCGGGAGTGGGGCGGGGCGGGGGGGGGGGGGGTTGGTGCGGCCAGGTCCCGCCCCCTCTGAGCTTGCTGATTTGTCGATCCGGCTGTCACTCCCTCCTCTTCCAGGTTTTTTTTTTTCCCAATTGCTTTTCCCCCGCGGTGGGCGGAGCTAGAGGGAGGGGGCGGGAGGAGGTGTGAGCCCTTTCTTCCGATTGGTTGGTTTTTCATTGTCCCCACCCTCCCCGTGGGCGGAGACGGAGGGGCGGAGAGGGCGCGGGGGAGGCAGGTCCCGGGGGAGATGAGGAGATAGGCGGGAGCGAGGGACTGAGGGAGAGGAGCGAAGGGAGGCCGAGTAGCTGAGGTGGAGACGGGAGGGCGCGCAGCTTGGTTGCTCGGTAGTACGGCGGCTCGCGAGGGAGAATCCCGGGCGGACTCCGGGACGCCCCGAGAGGCGGGCGGGGATGGTGTGCGGGGCTGCGGCTCCTGCGTCCCCTTCCCGCGGCGACTGAGCTGCACTGATTTTTTTTTTTGTCCCCCTGAGGCGGCAGCGTGGACCCGCCTGGAGATGAGGTGAGAGGGCTGGACCGCGTCGGCCTGCCTTGCACCCGGCAGGCGGTCGGGGCGAGGGTGGGCGCGATGGCCGCCCGGGACGCCCGTCCACCCCCCCGCCCCGACCCCGGGGTCGGTGTGCGCGTCCCTCCCGGCGCCCTTCACCCTGAGCCGCGCGCCCGGGAGGCGCCCTGTGACTCGTCCTTCCCATCCTCCCGGGCCGCCGGGGGTGGCTGGGTGGGTGGTGGTGGTGGCGGCCGGCTGGCACGCGCCGGGAGGCCGGGTCTCCGCGGCGGACCGAGGCTGGGGGGTGGGCGGCGGCCGCGGGACTGGCTTCGGGGGGTTGAATGGGCATCGGTCGCCGTGGCCAGCCGAACTGGGGGGAGGTCCCGTCCTTTCTCCAGGGGCACGCGGGGCGGTGGGGTCCCTTGCAGGGCTGACCTCGCTGCCCGCGGTCGCCCGAGTGGGGCGGGCCGGCCGAGCCTCGCCTCCTCGCTGCCTGCCGGGGATCCGGAGTGCCCGGCCTCTCCTTCCCGGCTCATCCCTTCTTCTCTCTCCTCCGCCTGCAAAAAAAAAAAAAAAAAACACAAAAAACTACCCTGTCAGTGAAGGGCAGTCAATGCCGTTTTGGCCCCGCGTCCTCCAGCTGGGACTGACTTGACTCCGGTGGTATTTCACAGAAAGCGGCTCATCCTTTCAAGGGGGGAGCGCGTTCCCGGTGTCGGCCGCTTCCTTTTCCCCTTCTTTACGCACTGACACGGTTTTACAGTGTGGACCGAAGCCACAGTTACCAGGCTCTGTCTGGCTTGACCGAGGAAAATGCAATCAGAATCCCCAGGAAAAGGTAGCAGACGAGGAATGGGTTGCGCCTTTCCCTCCTCTTGTTTGCCTTTTGGATTAGGAAGCACCTTCGTAGATTACATTTCCTATGGGCATCTTTTGTTGTGATTCAGACTAAAGGCTTTGTTTTTGAAGAAAACCATTAGGGGCGTCTGTGTTGAGTTGAAGGCTCTGGAGATTTTTTGATAGCCTCTTAAAATGAAAGTTTCCTTTAGAACTTTGCCATCCTCGGTGCTATTCTGGAGGCAGCACCGGCCTGAAAATTTAAATAGATGCGACTCCGAATAGTTGCGTTTCTTTGTGCTTTATCTGCTGGCATCCTGCTCTTAATGTTTACGTGGTCGGGACGTCCAAATAATAAAAACAAGTGCAATAAAAAGTATAGATAATAAAAAACAAGTTTCGTGCCAAAAATGCATCTGGAAAATCTCAATTCTGTCATCGAGGAGGCAGTTTTTACTAATCCCTTTGAAAGGATGAAGACCAGGCTTAGAGTTTATGTAGTGGACAGGATCTGAGGGTATGAAATGGGACCATGGAGCCAGCAGGCCGGCTGGTTTATGTAGTGCTACTCTTACTGTCTGAAATAGGAGTATGTTTGTTGGGATACCTTTATTTTTAATATGACTTAAGGTGCAGAAGCTTAGTACCCCCCTTAAAGTTATGATTTCTACTTAGGAAAACAAAAAACTGTGTTTTGTTTCTAAATTTTTAATAGTTCACCTGAAACATGTTATTTTTATGAGTTTGCTTATAACAAAAGAAGGAAAACATTTTTCAATATTGAGTTCTTTCTGTAGGACAGTTGTAAAGAACTCAAACACTTTAGGTAATCCAAATTCAGAAATGAAGGACACTAATTTACTGATGGTCCAAAAGCTATTTAAGACTTCTATAAGTAGCTCCAGTAGGGTGAATTTCTGATAGAATTGTTTTTGAAGGCTGTTTCTTTATTTAAGAATGTATCTATTGAAATTTCTGAGGCACATGGTACCTTCACAAAAGTCTATTATTATTCTGCCTGAGTAAGAGAGGAAATGAACACATTTTTGATGTACTTTGGAACCCTGTGGATTGTTCAGATACTAAGCATTGTGAAATAGGGCATAAAATGAGTGGTAGCAAGTTAGTTCCCTGAAATGTTTGTCTCTCTTAGCCTTTTTTTTTTTTGCAATTGACTAGCAATTTCCTTTTTCTTAATGCTTATCCCTATTATTGGGAATAAAACTCTGCTTAAATTCATGTTTTCTCCAAATAACTAGATTGAGGCAAACTCAGATCTCCATAAAGAGGGTTAAGGAGGAGGTGCCATTAAATCCCTCTACTCTTACTCAGCTTTTTAATGTGGATTTGTGAATTAGAGGGAATTAATTACAGGTCGGTCGGGTTTATATTAGTTCACATTCCACTGCCGTAGGGCTCTTCTCTTGTGAATGATCTTTCTCTTCTGAATAGTTGCACTTGCTGGCAGGTTTCTCAACGTGTAGACCTCAGATCACTTACATCAACATAATCTGAAGTTCTTGGTAAAAATACAGACTCCTGGAATCTGATTTCCAACAAGCTCTCCAGGAAGTTTTCTTACACAGTAGCATTGGAGAACCACTGGCATTGCGGTTCCTTCCCACTGAGTGGCTCCAGACCATGTCCTGAAGAGGATGGCACGTTTTTCAAGTGACAGAGTAGCTTTCACACCTTGACATCCAGTAAAACACCATGACCTTCACATATGTAAGGCGCCTGTAATAATACATCTCAGAAGGGCAGAGATCACTGTACCTCCTAGAGTAGCGCCTGGAGGAACTCTATGAAATATTTGGGTGAATTACATCACAGTGAGGCCACGCCTTTAAACTTTTACTTGTAAAGTTAATCTTATCATTTCATAGTCACTTTACAAACTGGGTATAAGTACCACACCTCAGTCATTTCTGTAAGTTTGGTTGGCTCTGAAAGGAGAGACCCTTTCCCAACCATAACTCAAGATGATAAGCTGAAAAGCAGGCTCCTAGCAAAATGTTTGCTTAGACTCAAAATGTAAATATAAGTCACAGCATAATGGTAAATTATTTGCTATCAGTACATCAGAATGCCGTTTTATAACCTATGATAAGTCCAACATAATGTAATAAAAATTGGTTTTTCCTAAAATAACAAAAATTAGTAATTTTCCAATTTTATTTTTCTACTCCTAATATATGACCTTCACTCCTTTCTATCAGAGCCCAGCATAGGCCCCATAAATAACAGCTTCTGCTGTGTAGTTGAGGGTATGAATAGTTAAGAGTGCAACCTCTAGAGAACATTCGGTTTGACCATACATAGTCTGACTTTACCAGCTCAGCTGGTAAAGAATCTGGCTGCAATGCAGGAAACCCCAGTTGGGTTTCTGGGTGAGGAAGATCCCCTGGAAAGGGGATCGGCTACCCATTCCAGTGTTCTTGGGCTTCCCTGCTGGCTCAGATGGTAAAGAATCTGCCTGCAATTCAGGAGACCTGGGTTCGATCCCTGGGTCGGGAAGATCCCCTGGAGGAGGGCATGGCAACTCACTCCAGCCTTCTTGCCTAGAGAATCCCCATAGACAGAGGAGCCTGGTGGGTGACAATCCCTGGGGTCATGAGGAGTCAGACACGACTGAGCGACCAAGCACCACACAGCACGGTCTGTGACTTTGATCTAGTCACCTAACCTCTCAGCGCCTCAGTTATCTCAGCTGAAAATGGAATTGTTGTAGTAAAATGTAATACTTCTCGGACTTCCGTGGTGGTCCAGTGGTTAAGAATCCACCTGTCAGTGCAGTGGACATGGGTTTGATCCCTGGTCCGGGAAGATTCCACATGCCACGCATGGCACAGCTAAGCCCTGGCAACGGCTAAGCCCACATGCCCTAGAGCCTGTGCTCCACAAGAAGAGAAGCCTCTGCGGAGAGAAGCCCATGACCACAGCTCTAGTTGTGCTGTGCTGTGCTTTAACCCTAACCCTAACCCTCACCCTTTACCATCGCAGCCACCAGGGACGCCCTGGTTGCGCCTACTGACGCAACTAAAGAAAGCAGCACGCAAGACCCAGCACGGCCAAAATTTTAAAAATTAAATTCAAAAAAGAAAGTAATTTTAAAAATTTAATACTTCTAAGTTCTCACTTAAGTTCTTGAGACACATTCATTTAATATATGTTAACTGAGCGACTTCACCTCACCTCACCTCACCTCAGTTATGATGATGATAAAATATTGAGATATATAAAAATGTATGAAACTCTAGCTAATCTGTTTGGTTTTTGTACTAATGTACTTTATGGTAGTCAGTAGAAATCCATTGCTTAAAAAGTCTCTTGCTAATTTCCTGGCACTGAATATGTATAATTTTAAAATTACAGTAACTAAACATTAAAAGTAACTAATAAAACATCAGGTTCTATGCAGATTTTCTTCTAAATAAAGATAAGCCTGTCATCCCTCTCAGCTTAATAGTACTATTTCAGAAAGAATCTGTTAATCAGTTGAGATGATCCCCTTATATTTTAAAGAATTGCATGTTTGTGGTAGAACAATTGAAATAGAGGAAAGTAAAGAGTAAAAAACCATAAAATACTTAGAGGTCCACTACCTGAATACATTTCTCTCCAAACTGTTTTTTCTCTGTGTTATTTGTCAGTATATATAATTTTGGGTAGCAAATATGGGATCCTGTTATACATTTGGTTGTTTCCTAACCTGTGCTTCTTAACATCTCATTATGAATTTCTCTGTGTAGTCAGTTGTAATGTTGACTGAATAATATTCCATTTTGTGAATCTATGATTTATTTATTTATTTGGCTGCGTCGGGTCTTCGTTGTGGAATACAGCCTCCGTTGCCTAAGGCATGTGGGATCTTGGTTCCCTGACCAGGGATTGAACGCACATCTTCTGAATTGGAAGGTGGATTTTTTACCTCTGGACCACCAGGGAAAGTCCCCAACCAATTTGTTTTTATTAAACATTATTTTTCTCCCACTGCTAATATTATCTCTGCAATAACTGTCCTCCATGCATCTCTATATATCTTTGAGATTTTTTTTTTCTTTAGGATAAATTTCTAGAGATGTGATTATAAGATCAAAGTACATATTATGGTTTAAGGGTTTTTGATACATCCTTTCAGTCATTTAGAAAGGTTGTAGCAATTTACACTCAACATGTTGTATAAGGCAATGGCACCCCACTCCAGTACTCTTGCCTGGAAAATCCCATGGACAGAGGAACCTGGTGGACTGCTGTCCATGGGGTCGCTAAGAGTTGGACACAACTGAACGACTTCACTTTCACTTTTCACTTTCATGCACTGGAGAAGGAAATGGCAACCCACTCCAGTGTTTTTGCCTGGAGAATCCCAGGGACAGGGGAGCCTGGTGGGCTGCTGTCTATGGGGTTGCACAGAGTCAGACACGACTGAAGTGACTTAACAGTTGTATAAGAGTTCCATTTCCCTCCCTGTTCCTTTTTTTTTTTTTTTTTGAGGAATGACTTAATAAATGACCAACCTAGGGAATCAATTTATCTTTAGAAAGAAGAATGGGTTGTTATTGTGACCATGTTGGTGATGTGATCTGGAAGCTGGAAATTCATACACCTGTAAGAATAATAGCTAACACTTATCAAGTCCATTTACAGCATTTTATAAGCATAAACTCACTTAATTTTTACAAATTCTCATTTTTTAGATGAATGTGACTTGAAAACCAAAATACCCTCGGTTAAGTCACAGGAGCCAGCAAGTGACTGCGAATGGTTACTCTAGAGCCCAAACTCCACAGCGCTGGACTGCCTCTTGCCTGCAAATGTTGTACGGGTGTTGGGGTACTTTTTGCATTCCTGATTTCTGTTTGAAACTAACCTAGCAGTTTCCTGGCATGTATTCATTTATAAAGTAGCTGGCACACAGATTTAAAGTCCTCTCATTAAGGAGTTAGTCTCATAACTTAGCTCACAAATAAGCCTCCTGTCCTGTCTAGCATTCACCTCTGAAAACAGTATGCTACCCTTTATTCTGTAGTAATTTTCCTAAAACACCCCCATATGAAAAACAGGATCAGAGTCACAGAGGAGACTAGCATAGTTGGAAAAGGCAGTTTACTTGGTGTGGACCTGCCTTGGAAACACAAGACAAGTGGGCTTAGGGACAGAAGTAAGCTTAGGGAGGCAGCCGGGAGCCTGTACAAACATTTCCATGTCAGCCTTGTTGGAGAATTGTCTGGTGGAAGTTCAGTTCAGGAATGCAAGGCCTTACTGTAGAGATGTCACCCATCCACTGGGAGATTTTTTTTTTTAAACCTAAAGTGTGATGGTAGAAGATCATTGATGTTTTCTTGCTAATGACTAGCCTGCTAACAAGGTGAATTTCCAGTAAGCTAATCTGTTTGATACTTTGGCCACCTGCTGCGAAGAACTCACTCCCTGGAAAAGACCCTGATGCTGGGAAAGATTGAAGGCGGGAGGAGAAGGGGACGACAGAGGATGAGATGGTTGGATGGCCTCACTGACTCGATGGACATGAGTCTGAGTAAACTCTGGAAGTGGGTGATGGACAGGGAGGTCTGGTGTGCTGCAGTCCATGGGGTCGCAAAGAGTCGGACGCGACTAAGCGACTGAACTGAATCTGTTTGAATTCGCCATCGCTCTCGTCACCTTTTTTTCTAGTAGGATTAATGATTGGCAGCTTACCTTGCCAGCTTATCTCCCAGAGAGAGGGTTGGTGAAATCGTTTTGGCTTCAGCTCTCTGGCCTGAGTTTGTGCTGTCGAGGGAGCAGGACCGCCCCGGCTCAGTGGTAGGCTGGCCAGCAAAACCCTTCTCAGCACTGTGTGGGTCAGGGCTCCACCCGGCCAGGTGGGAGTGGTCCTGAGACCCCTTCAGTCCTCATCCAGTGGTGGAGCCAGGAGCTGAACCAAGGGATATGATAGTTTCAGACTCACCTGAATTTGAATGTGAAAATTACAAGGTCACAGCAGTTGGTCAGAATTTTCTTTTTATTCTTGGTTAAAATTAAACATCCTCTCCTTCATGCAGGAGGGCCAGCTTTGGCTCCTCTGTGCCTTGGGGAGCTTTTGACTGGTTTCTCTCTCAGGGATGGTTGTGTTCATCCCTGCACTGTGTCTGCAAGTCCCTCTGGTGACCGGTGGATACAGCTGCAGGAAATGGGCAAAGCCAGTTGGCTTTTCTGCCATGTTTTCACCGGCCTGGTTAAGGAGGACACTGATTCTTGTGATAAAAGCTGGGGGACAAGATGCCGTTGGAGCCATTTGTTGTGCTTGTGTAGAGGCCTGCTCACCTCTCTCTGAGGCAAATTTTCTGACCAGCTTTATTCTAACAAGGGTGACAGTAAAAGCATTAATTGCTCAGTTGTGTCTGACTTTTTGAGATCCCATGGACTGCAGCCCGCCAGGCTCCTCTGTCCATGGGATTCTCCAGGCAAGAATATTGGAGTAGGTTGCCATTCCCTCTCCAGGGGATCTTCCTGACCCAGAGATTGAACCCTCCCACATTGCAGGCAGATTCTTTACCACTGAGCCACAGAGAAACCCTATACAAGGGTAATGTATCATATTATAAGCCATTGAATGAACACACACATGTACCCATTCCTGTACATTATCTATAACAAGAGTGTTGTGCATCCACTGTTTTATAAAAATCAATTCATTTCTCCTGTAATCTTAAAGATAATAGATTTTAGAAGCAAGTAGCCTTTCAGTGTCTGGAATCATTTGAAAGTCAACTGCTCCATACTTACAAAATTCGAGTATCCCATTTTGATTACTGACATATAAAGCTGTATAGCTAGTAATTAGAGAAACCTTGAAAAGTTGACCAAACAATTAGCGTTATATTCCTGATATGTATACCAGGCTTCAGTGATTAAAATTCCCTCCTCCTCTCTTTTTCACTTACAAAAAGTATTGTTAAAACCAGTCAGTAACAAATAAGTCTGTTATAGGTAGTACTGCTTATTTTCAGATACCTTGCGATATAGTTAACAAACTTGCTGTTTGAGTATTCTGAAGAATCTTCCCGTCAGCACAGGATACACGTGTTCGGCCCCTGATGTGGGAAGACCCACCTGCCATGGAGCACAGGAGTCTGTGTGCCAACTCTGTGCCTGTGCTTTGCAGCCGCAGCCGCAGAGGCCTCGGTGTGCTGGAGCCTGTGCTTCGCAGCAGGAGAGCAGCCCCTGCTCTTTGCAGCTAGAGAAGGGCCCTCTCAGCCATGAAGACCAAAGCATGGCTGCAAATAGATACATAAATTATAAACAAATGTAAGCGCTCTCAAAAAAAAAAAAAAAAAAAAAAAAGATGATCAGAGAAACTGAGGAGGAGGAGAACTTGGTAGGGCAGTTGAGTAGGGGGTGGGTTCCTCAAGAGAGGAAGTCTTGTCCCGGTGCCCGGGAACAGGGTCCAGGGCACGGTGGACACTCAGCAGCCATGTGCTGGCCCCGGGGGAGGTGAGCCCTGGAGAGACAGGCAGGCGATAAAGCAGACAGGCTCCGGCTTGGATTTTCCTCAGAGGAGGCAGGATGCTGATATCAGTTTTAAGCAGGCGAGACCCTTTTGTTTGACTAGATCCCTCTGGATGTTATGTGGGAGTGGCCTGGACGAAACTCAGAGGGAGATGTTGAATTTAACAGACACCACCACCGCCCCCCCCACCCCGTGCTGTCGGTTACCTGAAAGTTGTACTTTTTCTTTACCATGAGGGTAGTATGATTTACTCTTCAATGGGGTGAGATGAATGGCGATTTGTATAAACTTTTTGAAGTTCTCTGAGGAAGAGAACCCTGTAAAATCACTATTTTTTGGATCAATTAAAACAACACCGTGTAAAATAAAGATTGGGAATTTAACTTTTTAACCATTAACTTAATTGAGGTTATGGCTGTAAATTTCTGGTAGGAGCGATTTTTCTGTTTGCATTTTTTGGTGAAAGAAACAATATACGGAAACGAATCCTTAGAATAGGGTTTTATGAATTGAGTGTCTATAGAAGCTATGCACTTGGAGGAAGATCCAGTTTGTAAAGTGCTAATATTGTCTGTCCAATCTGGTGTTTTAATTAGTATCAAAGGAAGGGAAATACTGTGGTAATTGTAACCTTATGTTACTCCCTTAGTTCAATTAGTTTTAAACCATACTCATTATCTGTTATCTTTAGTTGTAATCTCATTAGATGAAGTGATATTGCAGTTGTGATTTGGGAGATAAAGAAATAACATGTTTTTTATTACCAAAACGATACATGTTTATTGAAGACAGCTTTGGAAAATACAGGTAAGGGGGTAAAAAACATACCCCAAATCTCCCTGACCAGAAATGATGCCTGTCCATACGCTGGGAAGGGTCAGCTTTGCTCAAATCGCCTAGAAGCTTAGTTGCATTCAGTCTGGGAGACTCGCAGGCCTGTTTGGGACTCTGGGACCTGGAGATGGGACAGCGCAGGGTCAGTCAGCCCACTCATTCGTGGCCCTGGGAGTATGTGTCTTGATGCTTCTACGCCTTCTAGGTCTTTAAGAGAAGTTGGAAATTTAGAAATACAGATTTAATGTGAAATCTCCAATTTTTATGTGAGACACAACTACTAATAACCCACTGGGATTCAAGCAGAGCAGACCTGAGGGCTGCATTCAGTCTTTGTTGCCTTGCCAGCTTATAACCTTAGCTACGTATAGTTGTGTAGCCTGTGTTTCTCTCTCAGTGTCAGTTCAGTTCAGTCGTTCAGTTGTGTTTGACTCTTTGCGACCCCATGGACTGCAGCACGCCAGGCCTCCCTGTCCATCACCAACTCCCAGAGCTCGCTCAAACTCATGTCCATTAAGCCGGTGTGCCATCCAACCATCTCATCCTCTGTTGTCCCCTTCTCCCACCTTCAGTCTTTCCCTGCATCAGAGTCTTTTCAAATGAGTCAGTTTTCTGCATCAGGTGCGGAGAAGGCAATGGCACCCCACTCCATTACTCTTGCGTGGAAAATCCCATGGACGGAGGAGCCTGGTAGGCTGCAGTCCATGGGGTCGCTAAGAGTCGGACACGACTGAGCGACTTCCCTTTCACTTTTCACTTTCATGCATTGGAGAAGGAAATGGCAACCCACTCCAGTGTTCTTGCCTGGAGAATCCCAGGGACGGGGGAGCCTGGTGGGCTGCCGTCTGTGGCGTTGCACAGAGTCGGACACGACTGAAGCGACTTAGCAGCAGCAGCAGCAGCAGCATCAGGTGCCCAAAGTATTGGAGTTTCAGCTTCAACATCAGTCCTTCCAATGAATATTCAGGACTGATTTCCTTTAGGATGGACTGGTTGGATCTCCTTGCAGTCCAAGGGACTTTCATGAATCTTCTCCAACACTGCAGTTCAAAAGCATCAGTTCTTCGGCACTCAGCCTTCTTTATGGTCCAACTCTTACATCCATACGTGACTGCTGGAAAAACAATAGCTTTGATTAGACGGACCTTTGGTGGCAAAGTAATGTCTCTGCTTTTTAACATGCTGTCTAGGTTGGTCAGAGCTTTTCTTCCAAGGAGTAAGTGTCTTTTAATTTCATGGCTGAAGTCACCATCTGTAGTGATTTTGGAGCCCAAGAAAATAGTCTGTTACTGTTTCCCTTGTCTCCCCATCTATTTGCCATGAAGTGATAGGACTGGATGCCATGGTCTTCGTTTTCTGAATGTTGACTTTTAAGCCAGCTTTTTCGCTCTCCTCTTTCACTTTCATCAAGAGGCTCTTTAGTTACTCTTTGCTTTCTGCCGTAAGGGTGGTGTCATTTGCATATCTGCTGCTGCTGCTTCTGGTGCTGCTAAGTCGCTTCAGTAGTGTCTGACTCTTAGCGACCCCATGGACTAGAGCCTACCAGCCCCTCTGTCCATGGGATTTTCCAGGCAAGAGTACTGGAGTCGGGTGCCGTTGCCTTCTCCCTGCATATCTGAGGTTATTGATATTTCTCCCAGCAGTCTCTATTCCAGCTCTCTTAGTATATTAGAGTATACTCCCAAGCCTTAAGAGTATGCTGCTTTGGCAGTGTGTACCAATCTCCTGTTTCCTTACTAGCACTGGAGAAAGCCTTCTCAAAAAAAAAAAAAAAAAAAAAATCCTAGCCAGTTTTGTTTGTTTTAATTTGCATTTTTTTGGTTCAATTACTGAGTTGCTGGGCTTCCCAGCGGCTTCCAGTGGCTCAGTGGTAAAGAATCTGCCTGCAGTGCAGGAGACTCAGGTTCAGTCCCAGGGTCAGGAAGCTCCCCTGCAGGAGGAAATGGCCACACACTTCAGCATTCTTGCCTGGGAAATCCTATGGACAGAGGAAGCCTGGAGGGCTACAGTCCATGGGGTCGCAGAGTCGGACATGACTTAGCAATTGCACAGCAAAAATGAGTTGAACACTGATTAAACGTTTATTGACCTTGCTCGGATTTACTTGGTAACTCGCCACCTTGCTAGAACTCTGAGTTCCAGTAGTATTTTGGTCATTTATTCAGTGTGTCTCAACTTTTGTAATATTATATAATATTTGCAGCCCATTAGTCCTAGTAAATAGTACTCACGGCAGGTGTCATCCCCCACACCTGAGGGCCTTGGGACCTGGAGCACACCTGTAACCCATGTTAAAGAACTGCGGTTGAGAAGCTCTGGGCTGGTCAGGGGGACTGTTTGAGCACGTGCTCTGTATCTGGCAGTACTCTGGCTGTCCAGCCTTGAACCCTGACAGCGGTCTCAGCTCTCCAAGACCTCATGATTTTTTTTTTAATTTCTCTTGCATTTATTGTATTGACCATCATATTTATAAAAGATAATTTTTATTTCCAGAATTTATAATTTTTTGGCTTTTATTTCTAATTGACATGAACCCACCCACCCCCACCCCCCGAAAAAAACAGACCA